>CAVLGL010000035.1:30055877-30363377 GCA_963668995.1 Parnassius mnemosyne | reverse complement strand
GTTTGTAATGTTAAAATTACGGCTTTTTACTAAATGCATATGAAAGTATATACGATACTTATAACAAAAACACAATTTTTAAAATTTTTGTCTATCTGTCTGTCTGTCTGTCTGTTTGTTCCGGCTAATCTCCGAAACGGCTGGACCGATTTTGACGGGATTTTGAATAAATAAAATTGAAGTGTCTGTTTGTAATGTCAAAATTACAGTTTTTTACTAAATGCATATGAAAGTAAATACGGTACTTATAACTAAAATACAATTTTTAAAAAAAATTCTGTCTGTCTGTCTGTCTGTTTGTTCCTGCTAATCTCCAAAACGGCTAGACCAATTTTGACGGAACTTTCCCTGGCAGATAGCTGATTTCACAAGGAGTAACTTAGGCTGCTTTTATTTTAGAAAAATAATTAGGGTTCCGCGCAAAAACATAAAAGCCCTAACACGCGAGCAAAGTCACGGCGAACAGCTAGTGTTAAATAAAACTGGCCCCAAATGTGATTCCTGGGGAACTCCGGATGTGATGGGAGACATGTCAGAACTGAACCCATTAACAACAACAAAATAATTTCGACTTTCTAGATAAGACTTTAACCACGCGAGAATAGGGCCAGAAAACCCGTAAGATTCTAACTTTCTTAAAGCATAATATGTGATAGTCGGTCGAAATCCTTACTGAAATCAGTATATATAACATATTTGCTGTTGCATGTCTACAGTTTTCACCAAGGTTTCAGCAAACGTGACTATATTAGAGAAACTCGAACGAAATTTTACAAATCCGTGTTGATCATCTGTAATATCATCTAATGATTCAAATATTTTGGGTTGTTGGCGAAGGTTGATAATATTGAAATCGGTCTATAATTACTAACTAAACTATCATTTGCTATATGTATAGGTACAACTTTGCGAGCTTCCACATATCTGGAAAACATCCTGTTTGTGAAGATTTGTTATATATAAAGCAAAGATAAGTAGTTAGTTCTATAGTACATTCAGCGACGTAGTAAGGTGAAATAGAGTCTGAACCAGCCCTTTTTTTCGGTCTAACCCCTTTAATTTTTTTAAAAACTAATTTTTCATCCAGAACAAAAGTGCCAAAATGATAACGTTATCTAAAAAGCTTAAATATTGGTTATGTTTGAATTATATTTATTAAGACTGTTAGGATTGTGTACGGCGTATACTGAGGAGAAATTAGAGGCAAAATTATTGCATATATCAGTCCCATCTGTTATCATCACACTGCCATTAGTTATTGCACTTGGATACTTACTATTGCCATCTCGTTTATTTTTGATGGAAAATCAAAACACTTTAGAATTTTTGACAATTTATCTTCTATACATTTTGTATAAGTGTTGTAGCAGGTCTTAGCAAATTTATCACATCTCTTATTAAGTAATTTTAGGCTGAGTTCCATTTGGTTATTACATTGATTTTAAATGTAGTAGGATGGTTACATTCGTAAGAAAATACCTACCTATAAATACAAATAATTACACCACAAGAACATCACGTTCTCATTATCACCGTATAAAACGTAAAGTTAAAGCATATAATACGGTCTAACCGTCCGGCACAGGCCTCCTTTCATTTTTGGGCGATATTGGTGCAAGGAAAAGTCCGACGCACTGTCCTAATGCGTGTTGGCGACTGCAACTAATTTCCTTGAAATATTTATAATTTTTAACATTCAGGTTTCCTCATGTTGTTTTCTTTGAAAGCCTAACTTATTGTAAATCAGCACTTAAAATTTAATTGGTGCCGACCCGAATTAGAACTCAGCGCTACAGCTCGTTTACTGGTTATATAATTATTGAGATCGATTTTTTTAATTATTTAAGATCAATATTTATTTTATTATATACAATATTACAAACTATAATAATAAAAAAAAAACTAAAACTAGAAACTTAAATTATCATATAGTCGGGAGTAGGAGGAACTCCCGATCGATTTAAAATATTATAAATGTGACTAATGTGACCTATTTTTACTAATGCACACACAAAATTGTGTTTTGCTTACTCAGACAAATGAGATCAGAAACAATGTGTTACTCGTATCTATCGGCTCTTACGAATGCAATTTGTTTATATTTAATTGGTTATAAATAAATAAAAACCGTTTATACTCATTCAACGCGAATTAATTAAAAAAAATTGAGAACTATTGTTTACGTAAAAAAGATCTCATCAAACTCATAATTTTGTAATCAAATCTTAATAAAAGCTTGCCTATACACTCTAAGAGTTAATGTGATGCTGAAGTATAAAAAAGTTAAATATCGATTTGCAATAAAATATTTTTTTCTATGAAAAGCGATTTTTTTTAATCTCATATATTTTATGAGGTAAACATTATAACAATCATTTTATCAATTATTCGATTTCACGATAAAATATAGCCTTAATACCTCCTGACTGGTCGTGAATTTTCATCAGAACCGATATAGCTATTCCGGAGATTAGCCCGGACAGACATACAGACAGACAAAAGTTTTAATAATGGTAATTTATGTCCTAATAGTATACAAATATAAAATTCAGTAGAAGGCAGTTATTTCAATATTACAGACCTACCTATTGTATTTACATGTACATATGTATAGATATAAATGAAATTGATTGTTTTCAGAAAAACAAAATTGTTAAAATAGGTATGTAATTTAAGAGTATAATCCTCAAAATCTATAAAAATTAATAAAATTGAAGTGACTGTTTGTAATATCAAAATAACAGCTTTTTACTAAAGAGATATGAAAGTGTATACGGTACTTATAACAAAAACATAGTTTTAAAATTTTTTTCTGTCTGTCTGTCTGTTTGTTCCGGCTAATCTCTGAAATGGCTGGACCGACTTTGACAGGACTTTCACTGGCAGATAGCTGATGTTATAAGATAAAGAATTAGGGTTCCGCGCAAAAAAACCCTAAATTGAACGCGGGCGAAGTCACGGGGAACAGCTAGTTATATAATTTAAAATTAAAAATTTTGTACGGCCGACTTCAATATAAGTTATTTAAGAATAACTTAAAAACTATTGGTCTGACCTTGATCAAATTCATATGGGACCACACGAGAAGTACCAGCTTTCAAATAAAAAAAGAATCATCGAAATCGGTTCACCCAGAAAAATGTTCTGAGGTAACACACATAAAAAAAAAAAAAAAAAAACGAAAAAAAAAAAACATACAGTCGAATTGAGTACCGGCTCCTTTTTGGAAGTCGGCAGAAAAATAAACTTGTATACAAATGTGATTTGTGGAAAATACCGTATAAACAATCTTACAGTGTAAAGCGATGCGTATGTTGCGTTTATTAGCGTATGCTGTGTGTGTGACAAGCTTACGTTCCTTTAAAGCTCATTACCTGTATCTTTTAGAGTTTGGTTATGTTATGATTATCGTATGATAGTTTCGATCTTATTGTATAAACAGACAAATAGAAAATGATTTATTACAAAATTTGTGTCAAGAAATATTTTTGTATAAAGGCAATAAATAATATCAATAAATAATATTGCCATAATAGCATTCCCTGCCAACTAAGCTTTGGTGTGGTGAGAGCTTTGAGTAGACCAATAAAGGAATTTTTTGCGTTTATTGGATAAATATACATACAAAATATAAAATGATACTTATATTTCAGTCTACCTCCACGTACCCTTGGTGACTTGGCGTGTCTCCCAAAATACTGACAAGCTATTGCCAAACTAGTTACAATTTACTAAATATATATTAGTATTAATAATGGCTTAATTAGCAACGACACAAAGTTACCGGTTCAGACTCATTACTCGTAGCGGTAATGAAAGCGACAATTAAAACTGGAAGTGGTCGTGACTTGCTATGAAAGTTGATATTATTTGCCATCACTTACGTCAATTATGATGTGATTGTGACCTATGAATCTATCTTTACTGAAGAAAATACTGTTACTGGAATATCCCACACATATTTAACAGTTTATCGCTGTATTTTATGTACAATATCACAAGCATTTAGATAATAGATTATTGCATATAAATTTGAGAATTTTGATTATTATGTAATCAAAAGTCAATCGTTAACCTTTTTTAAGGTCGAAAAAATTATACGTTTTAAAACCACTATGACCCATAAAGGTATCATGATATGATTAAATAAAATGGAAAAACTTATTTGTTATAGTAGTAGAGAACCTATCTAACTGGTGAGAAGTCTAAGGCAGGGTGAAATTAATGGAAGACGTTTTCAAGCTACTAAACTTGACAGGATACGGTATTCACATCAATGGCAAATACATCACTAACTTTCGATTTGCCGAGGATATACGTAGTTGTTATGGCATAATTCTTCGAGGACCTTACAATGCTCAACGACCTCAGTAGTGTTTCGCAACAGGAAATTCTTGTGAATATGGGTAAGACAAAATCATATCAAACGTCCATAACATACCTATACCTATACCTCTAATTGTTGGAAACACTACATAGATAAAATTGTCCAAGCAGGTAGCTGATGGATGCAGGTAGGTGGCTAAGAACCTATAGAGGAGGCTTATGTTTAACAGTGGACTTTTGATGTGACGTAATAATGACGATGATGATGGTGATGATCACTTTCAAAGACAAATGTCTTAAATGAGATATCGACTTAAGAAAAATATTTGAACTATGATTATTTTCACCCATTCTACTTAATTTTAGCCGTATACTTACATGACGACAAAACGAAAACGATTCGTATTCATAAAAGTAAAAGTAAAGTTACAGCCTTTATACATGGTTGCTTGGCACCAGCTTCATCTAATTTCAGAGAGGGATTTAGTACAAGGAAGTTTCTACCCTTTTTTAATTGCTTGGTCATACAGCTTTTCTTACGATGTGTTCCTTCACCGACGAACACGTGAAAAATCAGCACTTAAAATTGAAATTGACCATTTCAATGGTGCTGACGGGGATCGAATTCGGGTTGCTCGCGTTTCGCGCTTAGACCAGAGCTACCACGGCTCTCGGAATCGTATTCATACCTTATTTTAATCAGGAATAAAAAATTAATTATACTTAGTATTCTAGATAAAGAAATATTCTTCAGTAAATAAAAAAAAAACTTAAACTAATTCTAGATTCAAAACAGTTCTATGCAGGAGTGACCTTTTTCGTTACTTCAACAGTAAGTTCAGTTATGAGAGTGGTATTCGTGTCATGGGTTTGGTTCTGTTCGAAATTGTTACCCTTCTATAAATACACGATCGAAATGGCAGCAAGTACCACATAACATTTACGTTTAAGTGAATGTGAAAATTACAAAATCAGCTCTTAATGCAAATAAAAGTAGGTAAATTTTATTTTAAAGTACTTACTTTAGAATTATAAAAGTTATGAAATAGAGGACGATAGAAAAATAAATCATGTTCACCACAATTGTACAGGATTTGAAATCACGAATCATCAAACAAAAACATGAAGTTATTGAAGATTAGCGACCCGCCCGATTTTGGCCTGGGCGGGATCTATTATTGCAGCGTCACTAAAATTTTTAAAGTCAATGGCCATTTATTAAGTAAATTTTTCCATTCCATAAAAATACCCAATGTTTCGGATAAAATTTAGCTTAGATCACTTCTGGCACTGCTCTCTATATGTTCGTGAAGTGTCATTACAATCGGTCCAGCCATTCCGTAATTTTTGGAACAGCCCGGACAGACAGACAAAGAGAATTTTTTTACAAATTGTTACTCATGTCTTAATGGGCATGCAAAGGCAGTTTTTAGATAGACATACACTTCAAGTTTATTTTATTTAGATCTTAATAAAAATATTGTATATGACTATAACTATACATAGTTTTCTGTCACAATAGTAAAAAGGACTCTTTCTAATATTAATCGGTGTATATTTTAATTTTACATTTAAAATTATTATGTTTCTTGATATTGAGATGTTCGGGCTTATTACAAAAAGTGGTTTATAATTAGTTACAGGTTCAAACTATATCTGCTTTACGAAAGAAGTCACACAAAAATATGTGAACTAAAATTTAGATTTCTTTAATTAGGAGTACCTACTCATCTTAAACTATAACAATAATATTGTTGATAGAAACTAAACCCGTGACTAACAATAAACTACTTTTTGTATTAAGCCATATTATTGCGCAAGGCTTTGGTTAGATTTAGCGGTTTAAATTTCTATGCTAAGTAACGTAATATAACTGGAGCGCTACGTCGTCGGTCGGTTCTTGACCAGCCGTTTTGAAATACAACCCGCATCAACATCTCAATTATCACCGTATTATTTGTTTCATATAAGTGACCTATATGAGGAGACATGAAAATTTCCTACTTAGCTACTACTAAGCAAACACAAACTGGTATAGTTTTATATGATCTATACAAATAAATAAAATTGAAGTGTCTGTTTGTAATGTCAAAATTACAGTTTTTTACTAAATGCATATGAAAGTAAATACGGTACCTATAACTAAAATACAATTTTTAAAATTTTTGTCTGTCTGTCTGTCTGTCTGTCTGTTTGTTCCGGGTAATCTCCGAAACGGCTGGACCGATTTTGACGGGATTTTCACTGGCAGATAGCTGATTTCATAAGGAGTAACTTAGGCTACTTTTGTTTTAGAAAAAGAATTAGGGTTCCGCGCAAAAACATAAAAACCCTAACACGCGAACGAAGTCGCGGGGAACAGCTAGTTTATAAATAAAATTTCTATATTTCTGAAAGCAAACATAATGTTATCGAAAATGTAATTCGTTTCGTGACTAATTTCGATTTCAGAGGGTCGTGAACTTTTTAAATTCGTTCACCTTGCTGAGAAGTTTTGTAACACAAATAAACGTTTTACGCGATCGCCTGGATGTTTAATGATTTCATCATCATATCATCAGTATTATGACAGCCAAGTCCACTACTGAAGATAGAGCTCTCCCAAAGATTGCCACAAAGTACGGTCCTGGGACAACCTGCTACTTTCATTAGATCGTCACTCCATCTAGAGCTCTAGAGAGAGGTTGCCCAACACTGTGTTTAATAATACGAGGGTACTACTCCAGAACATTTTTCTTTATCGATTGTTATGATATTAGATAATAATCGTTGAGGTCTGTTAGCGATTGTGTAACTTCTGAACGACGTGACCAATGAAGGTTCACAAAATATGTATTTGTTTTGTCGTGATGATGGTTCATATTTCATACTTATACCTATGCTAGGATCTGATATGTGGCGCTGTAGTCAAGTTATTAAAAAATTCTATGTTCATGCAACAAAATGACATCTTATTTGCCGCATTATATTTTGGTTTAGTGCCAAAAAATATCAAAAAGTCAGGATCCGATTAGATGGTGCTGTGGTTGAGTTATTAATAAAGGACATTGCTCTGCGCCCATACATTGTTCGCCCTGGAACCAAGAGCATCGGAAAATTATGTATTTTATTGTTGATCATTAGTAAATTCCTATTTGATCTTATTTTTATAGCGGACTAGCTGCATAATAGATATATTTCAAAAAAAGTATCAGATTTTGAGGTTATAATCGAACCATGAGTATTACGGTTTTTCATATATTCATCTAAGTATTTATAGATGACGAACCGAAGTGATAAAACAAAACAAAGTGAAACAAAGCAACGTCTGTCTGGCCAGCTAGTCAATAAATATGATGTGTTGAATGCTTACTATAAATGCTTTGGAATTTTTAGAAATAAAAATAAAACTGAAAAAATTTGGGAAAAATATGTGATTCATCATCATCATCATCATAACAGCTCTTCACAGGTCTACTGCTGAATATAGGTCTTCCCCAAGGAATGCCATATACGTGATTAATTTTATAAAATACATTTTTTATAAAAATCTTAAAATAGAAAAGGCAATTTTTAAAAAGGCAATTCAAAGTTACTTGAATTTATACGTGACTCTGCCAACACGTATATAAGTAAAATAAATGCTATTTTTAGTTTTTTTGATTATTTTGAAACTTTTCTGGGGCTTAATAAAAATCACCGGACCATTGCACTTCTTTGTGGTCAGCGAACTCGCCGTCGACCCGGATCACGGATCACTCGACTAAGTTAGCGCCGTTAACAACCACTGACACACTTCCGCTCTCACTCCAGTGATTTACTGTATCGGTACCAAAAAAAAAATTCTTATCACATGTTTACATCTATAGATAGTTTTTATAAAAATTAGAGAATACTTCTGAATAAAATATAAATACCTATATATTTTTTTGATTGAAGTGATACGCCAATTTACAGTGCACCACAATAGTAAGGTGGTTATTGCAGCCGAGGGAGATCACCTAGCAAACTTCAAACAAAGTAGTATACGTTGTCACCTTTGAGGACTAAAATGGAATGTCTCTCAGTCTGTATTTATACTGGCTCTCTATAGCCAGAAGAATTGTCCTACCGTATAGAAAGGTATATTTTAAATATTGAACACTAAAGAATGTTGTAATTAAAGGCAAATCTCTGCATCTGCAGGAAAATTTGCTACTTTTAACCCAGTAACAATCCCCAGTTAGGAATGGGACGTTTCTATAGTTGCTGGGCTTCATCATAGTCGCTGCGGTTGACAGATGGATTGAAGAAGGCACTTTAGATATAAGCTCTTCGTCGTCGATCTACAATTAGTAATTTTTATCTGACTTACGTATAATATACAAGATTGTTATAATACCTTCTCTTATTTATTTATCAACGGCCATTCATTTCAGGAGTTTTCCATGGGTATTAGAGCCACGCTCCAACGTAATTTGGCTGCAACAAGAATGGATCGGCTCGAAACGGAGAAGGACCACGATCTCACGGAATACCATCGTAAAATAGCAATATGTTGCTGTGTTTTGTATGGTAGATGACGAGAACAGGAGCCCCTTTTTACTGGTAACATATTCCAACTTAGTCCCCAAGGTGAAGAAAGAAGACACAGGGTTCTATTGGCCACAATATCCACTTATCGTCAGGTGACAAGCTTTGCTTCTATTTAAATAATTACTTGTAATAAGTATTTATAGCAATCTTTAAATAAATAAATAAACAAGCAACAATATTTTACTGTTATTCCTTTTAACTTGTTTAACGTTATTAATTTCTACGTATTTATTAGAATTAAAAATATTAAAATGTGATAAATGATTCGGTACATAATAAAATATTTCTCATATTATAAAACCAACATAATAGCAGAGTAACATAATACTCTTAAAAATTGGATAATATCATATTTTATCTAAATAATTGATGCCTATTACACTAGACATTTGAATACCTTATATACATTATGAATAGCTTAAATAGCATATTTTCATATAAAACTATTGGTAAATCCAATTGTGCATACCGTAAGCGTATTAAAAAAATTACGTGTAACATGATTATACATATTTTTTTTAAAGTAGTTGAAATGCACAAGTTTCACTAATAACCTTATTATTATACTTCCGATTTTCCAATAATTTTATGTCAACTTCAATTTCAAAAAATGTTGGAAAATCTAAAAGGGTGGAATTATACTCTTTAAACTTGAAATTCATAATATGGAGCAATCATAGAGTAAATAAAAATTATCAGTATACCATATAACGGTATACCAGGTGCACGATTAAACAAAAGGAAAAAATACCCAAGGAATTTTCGGGTAAATATTGAAGCTTACTGATAAAATGATATTGTTATTAATATAGTAATAATGTCCTCCAGACCACCTAATTTCGGTCGCGGCGGCCAGTCTGGCAAGAATAGGATAGAATAGAATAGAATGTTTTTTATTCAATATAGATTATTCAAAATACTTATTGAAAGTCATTTTTTATTTACCACTGGTTAGTAAAATACATCTGTCCTGGAAAGAACAAGCAAGAAACCCAGCGGAACTTTTTCAAACATACATATTTCACTTTACAATAATCATGTTTGTACAATTTTTAAATGAATTTTAATAGAACTAGCATTGTGGCGATAACCTCATTCCCAGGGGTTGTCCTCCAGACCACCTAATTTCGGTCGCGGCGGCCAGTCTGGCAAGAATAGGATAGAATAGAATAGAATGTTTTTTATTCAATATAGATTATTCAAAATACTTATTGAAAGTCATTTTTTATTTACCACTGGTTAGTAAAATACATCTGTCCTGGAAAGAACAAGCAAGAAACCCAGCGGAACTTTTTCAAACATACATATTTCACTTTACAATAATCATGTTTGTACAATTTTTAAATGAATTTTAATAGAACTAGCATTGTGGCGATAACCTCATTCCCAGGGGTTGTTTTCATTTATATATTCTTTGATATTATATTTTGTACAATTTTTCATTAATAAAACATTAAAAGTTGTTTATTAACAAATTTTGTTCATTTTCTGGGATTTTGTTGTTAAAGCGTATACATTGCCCCATAAATGAATTACAAATTCTGTTGAGTCCAGTAACTGATATTACAAGCTTATGTTTGTTCCTAGTGTTTAAAGTACCTATGAACATCTTTGTTCTTATCAAAGCTATTTATGTTTTTATGTACATACGTTACATTTTCATAAATATGTTGCGATGCCAAAATTGATATATTTATTTCTTTAATTTTTTTTCCCAGGGACTCTTTAAAATTTAAGTTATAAATAGCCCATACGGCTCTCTTTTGCAAAACAAATATAGCTTCAATGTCAGTTGCATTACCCCATAGCAAAATTTCATAAGACATTACGCATCTAAGTAACTAAAATAACCTAATTTAGCTGTCTCAACATCTGTGAGACATCTAATCTTTCTTACAACATATGCTGCAGAACTAAGTATGCCTGCTAATTTAGATACGTGGGGGCCCCATTGAAACTTCGCGTTAATAGTAATACCAACAAAAATAGTGGTAGAGCCATGCTGCAGCTATAGTTATATCACTAATGGGTCGGCTCGACCGGGGAAGGATCACGCTCTCACAGAATACCAGCGTAAAATAGAAGATTAATGCTGCTGTGTTTCGTGTGGTAAGTGTAGAAAACCGGAGACCCATTTTTACTGGAAAAGAGGCATTCCATCTTAGTCCTCACGGCTGACATCTGTATTGTGATTCGCAAACGAGGATGAATATAGATGTCTATGTGCCAGAGTATTCACTTACCATCAGGTGGACTGTGTGCTCGCTTGTTACCCTTGTCCTATAAAAAAAACCTAACTCCACCCAATTTAAGAGCACATTGGTATTCAAATATTTAACATTAGGTATTTTAAAATAAGGAATTTTCTCTTATTGCCGTTTAAAATCAAATAGTTGGCGTTAAGCCAATGTACTAATTTCGATAGAGCATTATTTACATTGTAAACATTAATTGACTGTGGTTTGAGTTTTAAAATGAAAGAGGTCTTATCAGCAATCAAGTCATCATTATCGTGATTGTCCCCTACAAGGTCAGATAAGTCATTAATATAGCTTAAGAACAGGAATGGGCCAAGAATCAAGCCCTGGGGAACGCCCATTGATAATACCGATCCGGAAGAATCTTTACTATTGATAACGTTTTGAGTTCTGTTATTTAAATACGAAATAATAAGTCTATGCCCAATATTTTTGACATGATAATGTTGTAGTTTCCTGATTAATATCTCACGATGAACCCAATCGAAAGCCTTAAAAGATCACAAACAATACCTAAGGCATCTTGCGGATTCTCCCAGGCATTGAAAATATATTTCATAAGCTCAACACCTGCAAGGCAGGAGGAAAATTTCTTGACATAAAACTCAATAACTGATGTTTGTTGTACCGACGTGGGTTTCGAACCCGGGCCTCATGCAAATAAGCAATAAGCGTAAGCGTGTTTACGATCACTAGACCAACTGGGCATTGTATGAATATAAAACTTCTTATAGGGCTGTTAATAGTTTTAAATAACAAAAAACTACTTTAGAATGTAAAGTGAAAACATACGAGTGCATAACACGAATGTTATTTGTCGGAAAAGATATTTATATTGATCTTAGGCATAATATTATAAATTATAATATATAAATTAATTTTCTTGACCATGTTCAATGTCTAGTGCAGGTTGTTTGTAACTTATAAGCTTTAACACTTCCTGCTCCAACAAAATAAGACGGGTTTTTGTGGCAGACATTACGATTAATTAAATACGATCATTCTCTTGCTCGTGCCCTTTGCTGTTTATGAGAGTGAGCGGTGAAGGCAAGTACGCATGTTATTAAATTAAAAATGCTAAGGTACCTAATAATGTTTTTTTGACTTTATTTAATTCCAGGTAACCTTCTTCAACGATCCGTAAACTAAGATTAAAATAAAAATGTGTTTGCAGTAAAACTATTTTACCTGTCCTTGTTAAACCAATTCAAATGCAAATACGGATGTATATAAAATGAAATTCGACTCGTTCAAATTGATTTTGTACAACATATTTAGAAGACGGGCCGTTTAAACATATTAAAAAACCCAATGGTAATTAATGCGAAACCTCCAATGAAAAAAAATATCCACAGTGCGCTTTATTACAATACTGATTTCCATGATATCTTAAACGTGCACATGTGATTAAATTTTAATATGGTTTTAGTAGAAAAATTACGTTATCGTTAAAATATTGTTTTTGTACATAATATTTTGACGTGTTTATATTGCGAAGTTTTATTAAAACAAATCATGTTTTAACTCCTATAAACCACTTATGTGTTGATTTATTTGTTTTCACATACCTTATTTTTCAAAAAAAAAAATACTAGAAAGTAATATAGTAGGTATCCACATAAGGAGGCTTTTATAGCTATAGGTACTACTTGTATACAGCTGCTGTGACAGAAAAGCTATACTTTAGAGGTCAAAAGCATGTTTTTGCCACCTGCTGTTTTTAAATTTTACTGTTTCCTTTGTTGTGATCATAGTGAAAGTTATCGTCCTAAGCAGATATGTAAAATAAGGCTGCTAGAGAATTTCCTTTTCAAAGAATTCAAGGATACAAAAAACTTTCTACTTTCAAAACAAGTTTTGTTTCTACATCATTACTCGTAAAATTAAAAGTCCAAGCCTCATATAAGGTAGCTTATTTAATTGTAAAAATATCATAATTGTAAAGATTTTCAGATATTCAGTTTTTTTACTCTTTAAAATAATTTAGTACCGAAAATTTGGAAAATCTTGTGAGCTAAGCTAATAAATATAACTCCATAAAACACATAGTTTTTAGTAAAAAAACGTCTACAATTTAGGTAAATGTCGCATTGTGTAGTGAGAAAGTGATGTAGACCAACAGTGAGAAGATAATGACATTAATGCTTTATTCAAAACCTTTTTGTATTCGACGCATAGTAATTGACGATTGTTGGAAAATGATAAAAACATGTCTCACCTCTGACTCCCAACTCTCTTTAGCGTTTTGTGTCTTACTCTCCTTCATGTTTCCAGAGAACGTCATTGCTGTCTTTGTTCTGGTCGTTGCACTGCACCTTTTACATATAGCGCATTAACTCTAGTCACTAGAACACTGTTCACAACTTAATAGCACTTTTTGGTACACTATCGCTTTCTGTTATGTTGCCGCCGAATCGTGCGATTGAATGTAAACATTGTAAGCACTTGAACGCGCCTTGCACTAGCACAGGTCGCACGCGCTTGCTTAACCGGCGACGAGTGAACTCACTGAGCTCGAAGTGAACGCGCAGTAACGAGTACAGACTACAGTTAACTTTCTCTCGACAAAGTCGCGCGTCCATAAGTTTCGCACCATCGAAAGTAGCCTAAGCTTTAACGGTTCAAATCCTTCATTAGTACTACATCAGCAATTATTCAAAGCTATAACGAGAAATCGACCTGATGTATATATTAAATTTTATTCAATTGTTAATGTAGGTCCAATCATATTAAAAAAGATGTATTTGAAGTTAACCTCACCTAGCTTGCCTTTATTTCAAGGAAACGCGGTCAGGCCAAAGTAACGCGGTAGAGCCTTGCTGCAGCTATATTAATAGTATGGTTGTAGCACGAATGGGTCGGCTTGAACTGGGAAGGACGACGCTCTTACAGAATACCAGCGTAAAATAGCAGCTTAATGCTGCTGTGTTTCGTATGGTGAGTGTAGAGAACCGGAGACCCTTTTTACTGGAAAAGAGGCATTCCATCTTAGTCCTCACGGCTGACAACGCATCTGCAATTTAATTTGCAAACGAAGATAAATGTAGATGTCTATGGGCCACAGCAATCACTTACCATCAGGTGGACTGTGTGCTCGTTTGTCACCCTTATTCTATAAAAAAAAAAGTAAATAATCAGACCATTCAAATAAAAAATAATTTACAGCCTGCCCAGCAACTACGCTGCGAAATCTGAATTCGAATCCCACCCGTAGCCTATAGCAATTAGTTCAAAAACACAATTCTTCGTTTTTAAGTCTGATTATGATCGTGTCAGTGACGCGATGATATCAACAGCATAAAATGGTTAAGTGAGAGAAACAGACACAGAAACAGAAACTTTTTTATTCAATATAGATTATAAATAATACTTATTGAAAGTCACTTTTTTGTTTAATTACCACTGGTTCGAAAAAAAAAACCTCTGTCCTGGGAAGAACCAGCAAGAAACCCAGCGGGACTTTTTTTTAAATAACAGCTTACAATCATGTAAGTACACAAATTAACAACACAACAAATTAGAAATAGCTTGGTAGCGATCACCTCATTTCCTGGGGTTTATTATCATCCATAAATTTCTTAATATTATAATAACCCTTTTTATACAAACTTAGTTTAATAAAGTTTTTGGACTTTGAGCAGGTCAATTTTCGTATATTTTCTGGAACTTTGTTGTAAAAGCGTATACATCGGTCCAAGAATGAATTACTGACTCGATAAAGTCGATTAAGTGGTGGTCGAGTAGCTTGCGTCTATTTCTAGTATTTTCCCAAAATGAATATCAAATATTTTTGTAAAACTACTTTTATTTTTGTGTACGTACATTACATTTTCATAAATGTATTAGAGGCCAAAGTTAATATATTAATTTCTTCTGTAAAACAAATACAATTTCAGTGTCAGTTGCGTGTTCTCATAGCAAAATACCATACGAGATTATGCTATGGAAATAGCTAAAGTAAACTAGTCTAGCTGTTTCAACTTTCTTAACTTTTTTACAGCATATGCTGCATAACTAAGTCTGCTAGCTAGTTTTGATATATGGGGGTTCCATTGAAGCTTCGCGTCTAGTGTGATTCCAAGAAAAATGGTGGTATCTACAAGACTAAGTTTCACCCCATTTAAAATTACATTAGTATTTAATTGTTAGACATTTGGAGTCACGAATTTCATACATTTCGTTTTAGTGCCATTTAAATGCAAATTATTAACATTGAACCAATTTACTAATTTAGATATAGCATTATTTACTTCGTCATATTTTAGTAATTGTCGACTTAATTTGAAAATTAAAGAACCATGATATAGTATCATTTGCAGATGACACATCTGCAAATGATACTACATCATGGTTATCCCCTACTATGTAAGGTAAGTCATTAATGTATACAAGAAACAGAAAGGGGCCGAGAATTGAGCCTTGAGGCACGCCCATTTGTACCATCGATCCGGAAGAGGTCATATTGTTAATGACAACTTTTTGCGTTCTCTTACTTAAATATGAAATAATTAATTTAAGAGCATCACTTCTTACACCGTAGTGTTGAAGTTTCCTGTTTCATGGTGAACACAATCGAAGGCCTTGGATAGGTCACATAATATACCCAAAGCATCCTGTGAATTCTCCCATGCATTAAAGATATATTTAATCAGCTCAACACCGTCATCAGTTGTCGAGCGACCCCTTGTGAAACCAAATTGATTTTTATGAAGTAAATTACTTATATTAAAAAAAATTAACATTTGATCAAGAACAATTTTTTCAAAAATCTTACTACTATTTCTTACTATTCCATAATGACTTGTTTTAAACGTAATCCATGATGATGAAAAATATTCAAATGCGATGAAAATATAACGCTTATCAATAAACAAGTGACTATTTTGAAAAAAGAATTCCATGTTTTAAAATAAAATGAATTTGAAATTAGGATTCTTAACCAAACAAATGTTGTTTTGATTTGAAATGGCCAGTACTGCAGAACGTCAATTTCATAGGTGAAGACCTAGTATTATGTTTTACGCACTATTAATTATTATTTTAATTCAGATTTTAAAAATAACACTGTATTAATGGCGGATGTTTCCATAGCTCCCGTCAAAAGAACTAATGAAGGTAACAGGAATGAAGAATCTGCCAATATAAGTTACCTGTCTAGGCAACAGCTATTGGCAGTCTGGCCTACGATTACAGTTGGAGCTGAAGGAAGTGGTGGACCTGATTTCATGAACTAATGCTAATACTTCAGTAGTAAACCTCCTCCGTCTGAAAAAGAAAAAATTGGCCCTACAAGGCAGTGGATATATGCAGAAATTTTCTAAAAACCGCGAAAAAGTAGTACAATCGCATCACCAAAGAACTGATATATTTTTATATATATAATTGTTACTATATCTTGTTTGAGCATTGAAATTGAAAAAAACCGACAAAACCCAAAGGATCAGTAAGCTGAAATGATTACTACTTTTCGTTTCGGCAATATAGCACGAAGAAAACAATCAACTCCGATTCGTTCAACACGACCCCGTTTAGAGGCTTACTAGCTGTTCCTCGCGACTTCGCCAGCGTGTAATTTAGGGTATTAATTTTTTGCGCGGAACCCTAATTATTTTTCTACAATAAAAGTAGCCTAAGTTACTCTTTATGACATCAACTATCTGCCAGTGAGTCCCGTCAAAATCAATCCAGCTGTTTCGGAAATTAGCCGGAACAAACAGACAGATAGACAGACAGACATACAAAAATTTTAAAAAGTGTATTATTGTTATAAGTACCGTTTATAATTTTATATGCATTTAGTAAAACGTTGTAATTTTGACATTACAAACAGGCAGTTCAATTTTATTTATATGTATAGATATTTTTATAGTATGACATGTTTTTACGTAGTAGATTCATGTTGTAGTTATATGTTTAGATCACGAATGTGTCAGATCGACCGAGAAAGGACCACGAGCCCTCACAGAATACCAGTAATTTAATGCTGCTGTTTCGTATAGGTAAGCTAAGTGTCCCGATAACTAGAAGTTACTGAAAACGAGGCATTTCATCTCCTCAGAGATGACAACGCAATTATTCGAGCATAGATGTAGATGTCTATGGGCTCAACATCAGAAGGACTATGTGTTCGTCACCCTTATTTTATGAAAAAATAAATATCTATACAAGTAAATAAAATTGAAGTGTCTGTTTGTAATGTCAAAATAACAGCTTTTTTACTATATGCATATGAAATTATATACGGTACTTATAACAAAAACACAATTTTTAAAATTTTTATCCGTCTGTCTTTCTGTCTGTCTGTTTGTTCCGGCTAATCTCCAAAACGTCTGAACCGATTTTGACAGGACTTTCACTGGTAAATAGCTGATATTATAAGAAGTAGCTTAGGCTAACTTTGAATTTAGATAAAGAATTAGGGGCCCGCGCAAAAAAATTAAAAGCCATGAAATCCTATCGTAATAAATTACACGCGGGCGAAGTCGCGGGGAACAGCTAGTTAGACTATAAAAAGTCTAAGTCTCATAATTTACTTTAAGAGTACACTCGTTCAATAAATGGTAATTGTGTGCTGAAATTTATATTATAAGATTAATCAAATCTATACATATAATATAAATGTAAATTGCATGTGTCTGCACACTGTATGTTTGTGACAAAAATGAGTGAGAGGGATTAAATATAAGCAATTAAATACATTTCTATCGTTTTTTGAATTCTGTCTGTGTCGGTCTGTTTGTTTATGAACGCATCACGTCTAAAGTACTAAGATTTTACAAAAGAATCGTTAAGAAAATCATAAAGCGTATCTTAGAGCTATGTTTAGTCTTTCTTTTATTAAAATCGGTTAATTCTATCAAAAGTTATGATTAATATTCTGATGTATGGGTACGAATTTGTTTATTGGTGGCGTTGTCATAAAGTGCATTTTAATCTAATCTCAGAAATCGTAATTAGGATGGGACGATGCCAATTGTTTGAGATTCAACACGTCCAAAACACAAGTGTATCTGTTTACCACTAAAAGGAGCCAGTCCACCCTGACTAATACTTTCTGGAATGTATGTTTGGAGTACACTGAACACCCTCAGAGATTGAGATTTCTCCGAACCTCAACTTTGGGTGGTTCATTGTGTCTAGGGCTAAAGCCCCTTGCCGCTGCAAGGAAACAAAGTATCCTTACAAGGGTGCAGCGGTACTTCACGCCGTGTAGCTTCTAACCAGGGGCGTAGCTATCGTCGTATCAGCCGTATCAATGATACGGGGCCCCCGGGCTACTGGGGCCCCGAACGTTTGTAAGCAAAATTGCAATGACTTCTATGGGACAGGAAAAGCTATCACTATTTTCTATAGCAGCAAAGAATTTAGTAAAACTGAAATCGTTTTCAGCTATGAATGCCGCCGAATCGGCTTCAGCTATGTTCGCTGAACAAAAGACACGAAAAGTGTTTTATTGATTTGAATTGTATGTAATAAATGTAGTATTCATCATCATCATCATCATTACAGCCTTTCACTGCTGAACATAGGCCTCCCCCAAGGAATTCCACAAAGCACGGTCCTGAGCCACCTGCATCCATCGACTTCCTGCATGTCTTACCAGGTCGTCACTCCATCTCGTGGGGGGTCACCCTACACTTCGCCTACCGGTACGAGGCTGCCACTCAAGAACCTTTCTTCCCCATCGGTTGTCGGTGCTTCGAGCTATATGGCCGGCCCACTGCCACTTCAGCTTACTAATCCGTTGGGCTATGTCGGTTACTCTGGTTCTACTGCGGATATCCTCAATTCTAAGTTTATCATGCAGAAAAAACCCCGAGCATAGCCCTCTCCATAGCTCGCTGTGCGAGCTTGTGCTTCCTCATACGGCCAGCAGTGAAGGACCACGTCTCAGATCCGTAAGTCATCACTTGCAACACGCACTGATTGTACAATTTCGTTTTAAGGTTTTGAGGTATGTCTGACGAGAAGATGTGTCGTAGTTTCTCGAACGCTGCCCAGCCGAGTTGAATCCGTCGATTGACCTCTCGGTCGAAGTTGGACTTACATAGTCGGACTATTTGTCCCAGGTAAACATACTCGTCAAGAACTTAATTAATAACTTAATGCTCCCAACAACTACCGGCATAGGTGTGACATGGACATTAAACATGATCTTTGTTTTATCCATGTTCATCGTAAGATCTATTCGTTGGGAGACACTATTGAGGTCATTGAGCATGGTGCTTAGTTCCTCCACCGATTCTGCCATAAGGACTATATCGTCGGCAAATCGTAGGTGAGAGATGTACTCGCCATTGATGTTAATACCGTATCCTTTCCAATCCAGAAGCTTGAAAACGTGTTCCAATGCAGCGGTGAAGAGTTTCGGGGATATAACATCACGCTGTCTTACACCTCTCTGCAATTGGATAGGTTTCGTACTCTGGTTCTGTACTCGGATAGCCATCGTAGCCCTACTGTACAAACACTTCAACACTTCGATATACCGACAGTCAACTTGGCACCGCTGAAGGGACTGC
This sequence comes from Parnassius mnemosyne, assembly GCA_963668995.1. Lineage (NCBI taxonomy): Eukaryota > Metazoa > Arthropoda > Insecta > Lepidoptera > Papilionidae > Parnassius > Parnassius mnemosyne. The sequence continues at coordinate 30,343,717 of CAVLGL010000035.1, read as the reverse complement.
AGCACCGCTCAAATTTCGACGGAATCAAAGGCTTTCTCATAGTCCACATACGCCAGACATAGTGGCAAATTGTACTCTTCGGACTTCTGTACAATTTGCCCAAGAGTATGTACCTAGTCAGGTCATAAATTCTGTCACATGTTTAATATAAAATAATTGAAACAAGTTTATTCATTATGTAGACATTTTTATACCAAAATGAACTTAACAAAACATAGATTCTTATGACACTAAAGTTTATTCAAAATGACCTCCGTGATTTTGAATACAGGCCTTCAATCTGCGCGGCCAGTCGTCTTTCGCAGCACGAACGAGGTCCATGTCAATATCGGCGGCTGCCTTAATCAAGGATGTCTTGAGTGACTCCAAATTGGGATGAGGCTTTGAGCACGCCTTTTCCTCCAAGTGTTGCCATATCTTGTAATCTAACGGATTCAAATCTGGACTGGAGGAGGGCCAGTCTTCGTGCCGGATGAAGTGGATTTCACGCGCCGCCAGCCAGTCTTGTGTGCTCTTCGCTCTATGAGCTGGCGCCGAATCTTGTTGGAATACCCAGTGCCTGTTATTGAACATGGTATGAGAAACAGGTTCCACAAGGTTCGTCAGGACTGTATTTTGATACACAACTGCATTCGTTTTTACACCTTTCTCACAAAAATGTACCTCTGTTAAGCCCCAATAAGAAACTCCCAACCATACCATGAGCGAGGATGAAACATGACCTCGTTGGACACGCGGAATATGGTTGCTCGCTTCTTCACTACTGTGTGCGTACACCTTATCATTTTGTTTGTTGTAGCTTTCTTCTACGGTAAAAAATTTTTCATCCGAAAAAAGAATTTCCCGATATTTTTTCCCGCGTACCGCTTCAACAAAGCGCGGCATCTCTTCAGTCTCAGGTCCATTAGACGAGCATTCAAACGATGTCCTGTTTTTCTTCGATATGCCCGAAGCCCTAAGTCTTCATTTAACACCCTTTTCACCGTGGTTCTGCTTAACCCCATCTGAAGGGCCAACAGTTTCTGCTTACGTTTGGGATTTCTTTGAATTCGCGCCTTCACAGCTTTTATCACTGCTGGAGTCCTAACAGACCGAGGGCGACCACTTGACCTGTCATCTACACTAGAGTCTTCATTGTATCGTTTGATGGTACGATAAACGAATCTTTTGGTTATATTCAAATTTTTCAGTATGTCAAAAATTTGAATTGGCGCGTAACCGCAATGATGCAACGCAATAACTGCAACACGGTCTTCTTTAAACGTCCACTCCATATTTAAAAATGAGTAAAATTCTAAAAAGTATTTTTTTTTCAGTTTTATTTTTATGCACAATTCGAAATTCGAATTCAATAAACTTATTTGTGGCCAGCATTCTAAAAGAAAAGCTTTTACTGTGTGACTATACTTATGACCTGACTAGGTATGTGGTCTATGGTGCTAAAGCCCTTTCGGAAACCGGCTTGTTCGGGAAGCTGGAAGTCGTCAAGTCTGCGCGCGAGACGATTCGTAATGACTCTCGAAAACAGCACGTAGACGAGGCTCAGAAGGGAAATCGGTCTGTAGTTCTTCGAGAGAGCGTTGTCACCTTTCTTGAAGAACAAGACCACCGCACTTGTACTCCACGCCTCCGGTGTAATGCCACCATGGAGGACGGAATTAAAGAGCTTCTAAAGGACTTCAAGTATCGGTCTTCCACCTGCTTTCAGAAGCTCCGCTGTAATTCCATCCTCACCTGGGGCCTTGCCGTTTTTAAGGTGCTGGAGAGCCATTCTAATCTCGCTTAGACTGACGTCCGGGATATCTTCGGAATAGTGTCGGATAAGACTCACTCTTGGATCGTTACTCACACTTGCGTGTGGCTCCAACGATGACGTGTAAAACTGCCCATAGAACCTCTCAATCTCACTCAAAATCTCAGGTGCCCCGGAAACGATGCTGCCACACTCGGTCTTCAGCTTCGACAGTTGGCTCTTTCTGGCAGACAGATCTCTGGTAAAGACTTTGGAGCCTTGGTTTCGCTCGATCGCTTCTTCAATACAAGCTGTATTGAAGTTGCGTAAGTCCCGCCGCATGCATTTGGAGATCTGTCTGTTCAGTTGCCTGTATGCTGTCAAATCTGTTGAAGAATGTAGCTTCATTTCCCGTCTAACAGCCATGAGATTGAGTATGATTGAGATTGATTGGTATGATCGGAGAGTTTTTGTGTTCTTCTGCGGCGGGTCTTGCAGAACTTAGCTCCGACCGCATGGACAGTTTCCACGGGCTTATCATTCATATCGTACACTTCATTGCAGTCTTCTAGGCACTGAAAACGGTTTTGTAACTCGAGCTGAAAGGTTTCGGGACTTTGTAACAGAGCACGAGGGGGACGGAGCGTTGACTTCATTAGACGAGACCTCTCCAACTTAACGTTTAGGTTCAGTGTGCCTCTAACCATTCGGTGATCGCTACCAGTTTTCACCCTCGCGATCACGGAGACATCACTGAACAGTTGTCGTCTGGTCGTCATAATGAAGTCAATCTCATTTTTTGTGGAACCGTCGGGGCTCGACCAGGTCCACTTCCTGTGGGGCCGCTTTTGGAAGAAAGAGTTCAACATAAAGTCCCTCTATCTCCATGAAGTCGGCCAGCTGCTGGCCCCTTGGGTTCCGTTGCCCTATTCCAAATTTCCCTACTTTCAGCTCTCTTGTGCCTAGTTTTGCATTAATGTCTCCCGGTGTTACCGTATATTGGGTTTTGGAGGAATGCATTGCTCTAGAGATATCCTCATACATTTCCTCCACCTCCTCATCGGGGTGTGCCGACGTTGGTGCGTAAACCTGTATGACCTTCAGCGAATACCGTTTGGTGATTCTGAGTTTAAGTTACGCAACCCTCGTCGACACACTCTCAATCTTTACAACGTTGTTAACGAGAGACTTGTAGACGATAAATCCGACACCTCCTAGGGACAGATGGTCGCCCTCCCGGTGATAGAGCAAGTTGCCAGATTCGAGGATAACCGTGTCCTCCCCCTCTCTTCGGACTTCGGATAATCTTATAATATGTCAGCGTAACTTGTCTATCTCTTCTTCCAGCTCCACCATATTCTCGTCAGTCCTCAGGGTGCCTGCGTTGTATGTTGCCAGGTCGAGTCGTCTTAGGTGGCAACCAAACCTCCACCGAAGATTCTTAGCACCCCCTGCCCCACCGTTACCATGGTCGCCACCGTAGCCAGGAATAGCGGGGCCGCCGGGGACTGGAGGCCGTTTCTTTGTTACTCTCATCATAGGGGGGTATTTGCCATAGTTGCCACGCTTGGCGAGTGGGTTGGCCACCGCAGTTTTTTTATTGTAAGTTTGTTGTTATCAGGAAGATCCTGTTTTCCATCTCCTGCCTGTTTCCCTTTGTCGCCTTTTACGACACCCACGGGAAGATATGGGGTAGTGGATATTCTTAACCGCCACTACACAGCAAGAGTATTAATTGTAAGTAATAACTTATAATCAGTATATAATAATTTTAATTCAATGCAAGCGTATTTTGTTCCTTTTATGAAATCTTTACTCTTCATTGGGGCCCCCCATCAAAATTTTCATACAGGGCCCATCAAAGGCACGCTATGCCACAGCTTCTAACCTTATATAAATCGCAAGTCCGGTCGTGCGTGAAGTACTACTGTTACATATAGGCTGGTGCAGCAAAAGCCACCTGCAAGCGTTGGATTTAATGAGGCTTATTGGTAACCTTGATTTGGTTGAAACCAATATTTTCAGCCTCGAGTACGAGTACAGTAGTACAGTAAGCGCAAAGTGGCCAGTCTATCGGTATTCTTTTAAGTGCATTTGTGCAGGAATAACATGCATTAATTCCTCCCTCCCCTTCCCACCATTGGACAACCAGGCGTTCGGCAACTCACCTCTTTATTGTAGATACTCTACGCATTCGAACCAAACTATTTGCTTCATCATAGCGTACAAAAAGGAGTGGAATACATATTATAATATTACGAGGAGAGGTCAAAAATTTCTCGAATGAATGGAAAGGGGGTGATTTTAAACATGAAATTATTTTCTTACTTACTTACTTACTTATCTTCACGCACAATCCCTGACGGGGTAGCCAGAGAGAACAGATCGCCAAGTGTCACGATCCTTACATATCTCTTTCGCTTCTTTCAGATTCATTATCTTCTTCATACATGCACGTCTAGGTATCCGAGTACTCTTGACCCTACCCTCTTCGAGCAATTTGCTCACATGGTCTTCGAAAGTTAGTCTCGGTCTACCTCGACACCTTTTAATATTAACTTTCGCGCTATATATTTTCTTCACCATTCGGTCTTCACTCATTCGCTCAACGTGCCCAAACCACCGAAGCACGCCCTTATCAATTTTTGTGATAAGGTCATCTTTCAAACCTGCCATATTGCGAATCTCTTCGTTTCGCTTTCGGTCGGCCATAGTAACGCCGCACATTTTACGAAGAGATCGCATCTCCACTGCATTCAACTTACTTTTATGCTTCTTCTGGCATACCCAGGTTTCGCTGCCATATAACAAAGTCGGTACCAACACTGCGTTATGTATTGCAAGGCGTGCACTCTTCGCTACGCCTTGCCTTTTGACTAACGCAGTCAGGGCACCATTGACTTTGTTCCCGGCAGCGACACGCCTGTCCACATCTAAATCACATCTTCCATCCCGGCTAAAAGCACTCCCCAAGTATACAATTTCATTTACCTGTTCTAGACATTCCTGATTTACCCATATTTCACACTTCGTTCTCTCTTCGTCCCTTTCAAATATTTTCAAATATTATTTTCATTTTTCGATATATTTTCCTTTAATGTTAGTACACTTCTTAGACTGTTGAAATAGCTTATTGCTTGTTGAATTATCATTTCTTCGTCATCTGTAAATTTCTTTCCCCGAAGCTCTTTTATCTTTCTCATATTTTGCAACAAATAATAATCCCAGGGGGCCAAATCTGTACTATAAGGAGGGTGGTTTAAAGTTTCAAAGTCGCACTTGTGTAAGGAAGCCATCGCAATATGACTCTTGTGAACGGGTGCATTTTCGTGCAAAGGGAGCACATCTCGAGACTTTTTTCCTTCTTTTTTCTTTAATCGCATCTTTTAATTTTTCTAATAGTAATACTGTCTTGCCTTGATATTACGGTTTAAGAAGAACTTTATTATCTCAAAGAATTTTACATTCACTTCTTGAGACTTATATGCAACAATGCAAATTATAATTTAAACTACCGAAAAATACAAAATTTAGGTGATTGTAAAATGTTTCTAGCGACAGCGATGGCTCGTTTTGTGCAAATTCGACCGCCGACTTCTTTGTGCCGATTACATACATAAGCATTACTGGATGTGACTCGCAGTTGATTAGATTAGACTACAGTTGATTAGATTCAATGATAGTGACACTTTTATCTTTATAATCGATCAATAAAATCCATTCTAAATCTCAAAAACTGAAGCCATAACTATCCAGCTGATTGTGACACCTTGAACCTTTAAGGCGGCGCTGCGCTTTTTTTTATGCCACTACTTTGACTCAGGTTCATAGTGGACCCAGGTTTCATCCTCAGTGACAATTCGGTTAATAATCTCGTCACAGCTCTCACTACACAGGTCCAAAAACTCGTGCGATTACTCGACCCGCTGCTGTTTTTGAAGCGATGTGAGCATTCTTGGCACCAGTCTTGCACTGACCTTAGAGATTCCCTATTGCCACCATGGAGAATGTTTAAAACGGTCCTAGATGATACGCCAGTCATTTCTGTGATCAGGTTTTTCGTCAGACGAGCATCTTCAGGAACATTTTTTTCAACTTCTTCGACAATGTCTGAGGAAGTTGCCTTAATCGATCGGCCGCTATTGTCCTCAATTGAGTCTCTACCTTGCTTGAAAAGGCTATGCATATTATGCAATTTATCATCGTTTTTCCAGGGCAAGAGAAAAATGACATCTCTTCCATAATGATATGTTAGGAAACTCAATTTTCTCCATAGTGAATGTTCACGTCGCGATTCACTTATTTAAATCTGTCTAAAACTTGGTATTTATAGTTGTATTGAATCACCAAGTAGTGACAGTAAAAAAAATACCCCTCCCCTCTCTAAACCCTCCATTCCGTGAACACTTTGACCCGCCCTCGTATGTCGGCGTCTGTCTTTCCATCCGAATACAATCTGGGCGTCTTCAAAGCAAGAGTGAATAGACTTGTTACTCTAAGACCATTTACCATCTAGGGCTACATCATTACTTACCACCAGGTATTATTGTAGTCAAGCAGTGACTTATAATGAGTAAAAAAAGAAACAGAGTTCTTTCTTATTGACTTAATGTACTGGATTTGCATCTCACATTGCATTTGTTTGCGTTCTTACTACAGGGAGAGTTCTGAGGAATTGTTCAGATTAATTTCAAACGCCAAATTTTATCTGCGGCACTTCACTAAATACCATTCACATCAACCTCTTGATAGTTGACGATCCTCTTAATGGTTGGCAATCCCCATTTTTCTAGTAATTTCCTACCCCGCACAACCACGTTGAGGAATTTGCTGTCACCAATATTTTTTAAGGACCGAAGACGAGATAAGCAGCCTCAAGAGCCTGATTCTTTAAAAAAAACCGGACAGGTGCGAATATGATTCGCACTCTAAGAGCTCTTTATATACTTATGTATGTAGTCCATGAAGGTAAATACCGAACATAACATAAGATAAATCGGATTAAAAGACAAACTTAACTTTGCAGTGGACCAAAATTTATCCCATGTATAGTCCTACCTACATTACGGTAGTTGTTTCAACTGCAGATGTAAGTTTGTAATGGCATAACACAATTTATATAATATATGCAACTCCAAATTAACGATTTACGGATTTTTCCTTTACTATCATAATATCATTCTTAATTCTATATAAAAGAGAAGTACCAATAGGTTTTGAGGAGTGAGTTTGCGAGTATCTTAAATTTTTACACCTCCAAGGATCGTGGACTCTATCTTTAATATTAATTTGTCCGTCCGTTCCTAAAAGGGTCTTGACAAACGAACAGACGGACGGACGTACGGACTGACGGACAACAAAGCGTTCCTATAAGGGTTACAGTTTTCCTTTTAAGGTACAAAACCCTAAAAAGACCGGCAACGCAACTACGTCTATACTGGTATTTATCAATGAATACGAACATACGCAGTTCACGGGCGGCGAAATTCACCATCAGGTGAGCCAAATGCTCGTTTGGCCCCTCTTCTATATATAAACTCACTACAGCAATGTTCGTAGTTGTAACATGCCTTATGCCATAATGACCGGTTTAAGAAAGTACGATACTTCTTCCATACCAATTACACGTGGTAGAGCCATGCTGCAGCTATATTAGTAGTATAGTTGTAGCACGAATGGGTCGGCTCGACCAGGGATGGACCACGCTCTCACAGAACACCAGCGTAAAATAGCAGCTTAACACTGCTGTGTTTCGTATGGTGAGTGTAGAGAACCGGAGACCCTTACTACTGGAAAAGAGGCATACCATCTTAGTCCTCACGGGTGATAAAGCATCTGCATTTTGATTCGCGAACGGGGATAGATGTAGACGTCTACGGGCCACAGCAACCACTTACCATCAGGTGGACTGTGTGCTCGTTATCCTATAGAAAAAAACCAAGCACTGAAAAAATAGGTTCCGAGATGAAACAAAAACAATTGAGTATAAAACTTAATGTATAATCGTAGTATTTACAAACTTATGTTATATAAAACAAATAAATTGTATGGCTATCATTATATACTTATTACAACATGTCATTAATAATTTACACGATTTAAAAAGCAACAGTAAACATATTACTTGCAATTGTAATTTCTAATAGCACAAAAGATATACTTGGAAATAAAAGGAGATTCCACAATTTACATAATGAAAAATATATACAAGTAATTAAATGGGCGCTTACTGTTTCAGTTGTGAATGAATCGATAATTCTGCATCTCAATGTAATAAAATGCCATGTTAACAATTTTTTTTAAACATTTTACTAAAATTTCTCTTAACATTTCTCTAGTATCCTTTTGGAACTACAATAAAAATGTGCTTAATACAGTATGACAAGGTACGTCTTATATATTTGATACAACACACAACTTTTCAATATTGAAAAAATGTGAAAGTCAATTTTATAAAATATTCTAGAACGGAATTCAACAAACACTTAATCCAATAATGCAGTAATGCTAACAGACAGCACCATTTTTAGCATTTGAAAAAGACCGTTGCTTCATATAAATGGAAACGTTAATGTACTTCCTTAACAATACAAAAATTACAACGTAAGAAAGTCTTATCACATTTTCATGGTAATTAGTTATATACACAAACTGAGTGATGTATAATAAATTAGTGAACGCTTACATTTTTATAAATCCAAAACAAAGTCCGTGAACAAAATGCTCAAACGAAATAAGCTTTGACTGTGGCTAACAAAAAGCTAGCTAAAAGAATTTAGTTGAGCCTTAGATCTTTGGAAATCGGATTACCTTATTATAATATCAAAGTTCTACTACTTTACCTATGTATACATTTTAATTGCAAACCTAACAAAACCATTTAGAAAAATAAGTCGTCATTTTGGCTTCCACTTTAACTATAATGGAATGGTCACAAGAATTAACCATTAGGTATATAATCACTAGACTTCGATTTGAATGCAACTTTTAGCATCAACTAACGCATCCATTAACAGCTGTACCAAATGCATTTCAATGCAGTTACTTTCTGAAGTACCTTTACACGAAACCTTTAAATGAATGTTGTTAAAACAATTGCTTCTCCTAGCAACTTAAGATAAATTATGACAGAATTATAAATGAATTAATTATGACCAAATTATATGAATTTAGATGTATTATAAAAATGGCACCTCATCAAAAACATTAATTGTTTGAAAATCTATTACTCATATACAATCCATTCATTCTTTAAAGGTTCTTATAATTTCGCACTTGCAATATTGCGAACATTCATAGTGTTACAATTCAATTACCTTGTAAAAAATTAATAACGAAATTAATTTAACATACAGGTTATTATTGCTCTAAATATTAAGTTAGTTTGTGGATACAATCGTGCTTTCGTTATCAAGAACATAACATCTATATGAAATTAATTAATCTCATAGGCGAATATTTATTTTATTATTAAACCGCTACAGCTTGACAGAACTTTAACCATTATTAATTATAATTTTACTTGAGAGTTCTTTTAACTTTGCATTACTTAAACTAGTCCTAAGCTAGAGCGACAAGTTGATTAACAAGTGTTCCCGCCGAGGTTGCTTGTCGGAAGTTATGGTATAGCTGAACAGTCAACTACACCAGCAATCTTCAAGCCAACTTGCATTGAGCCCCACATTACTTTAGTAGATTTTGTTATCAACCGGATCTTTGAGCCATACACGTTACCCGCAATAAGATGAGCACTAAGCGAAAGCGATTCAACGATATGTAGCTACATACATATAAATTTTTATCGATAAACTTTCCCCGTGCTCCAGGCGTCACTATTGCTGCTTCATAAAATTATTATAATTTATAAATATGAGCAAGACGATTTCTTATATTTACACGAACACTACACATTTAAATAAAACTAGTTTTCACGGATTTTATCGCGTATATTAACATATTTTATATTCCCGACGTTTCGAGCACTTTACCGCACCCATGGTCACGGGGGAGGGGGCGGGGAGACTGAGGTGTTTGACGTCCCTATGTCATAGTTAACCACAGCTACCTCCAGATTAAAATTTTCTTATAATAATTTTGCTGGTGCTGTAAAGTGCTCGAAACGTCGGGAATATAAAATAAGTTAATATACACGATAAAATCCGTAAAACTAGTCTTATTTAAATATGAGAAACAGTTAAAAAATATTTTTTAAGCTTGAAGACAGTTTGATAACACCTCTACTAAAGTCTCCTTGACTTTGATACTATGTATTTCAATACTGAGTTTTGATCATCGTACTTAAAAATCGTGCCACTGGACCAGTTCAGCTATTGTAGCCGTGCTTATATTACAGTTTTAATGTTTCACAGATAATTATTATAATATATTCCCTATCAAGATTAATTAGAATAGTATTGTGATTTTGTCTCCTTATAAAAATATAATTTCTATATTAAACGATGCAAACAGATAAGATACATATACATAAATTGAGGTAACACAATATTTTTCATATGAAAAGCTCGTATTCTATATTGGTACACTGGAATTATTGCACAAGTAATAAGTGCTATATTTGGTGTCGAATCACGTCTTGCTAAGCACACACAGAGTGCACAACACAGAGTTATTGCCAAATTTCTACTTTAGAATGTTTTAAAAAGAGTAACACATTACGAATTATCTCGACTTAAATCATTATTGTTACATCGCACAGCAATTGGAAGCATTATTAAACTAGTTGATATTTATCAAAGAAAGCGTGTTTCGTTGAGCGCATTGCGCATTTGAAAGTACTTCACAAATATAACACCTATTAGTCTTTTTTTGTAAAAACAATATTTATTCAGTTTGCGCTTTGAAATTTATCCGTCGGTTGTCCGAATGCTTCTACACCACAAACATATCCTAGAAACAATTAATGAAAATCTGTGGTAGTATCTCTAGACAAGCGTAACCAGATTAAATTAATGAAACATTTCTTATTTATATTAAATATAAAAATTGATGTACTTTTTTTTGCATTTTCCCCTAATTTATGCAGTAGAAAAAAAACCTAGAAGACGCGCTGGCCAGGCCAGTCATATAATATCGAATTGCGACCACAAAGTGGCTGTGATAGGAAATAAATATGATACAAATCGAATCTTGTTTAAATGTCTACGCAGCTACTAGCTAACAATATAAGAAAATAATCACAAGTTTACGTAACACTCTAAGATGGATACGTCTCACACTTCAAATTTTTTCACTCGTAAATCTCACCGAGCTTTATAAACTCTTATCTCGACCACAATAATCAGTATCACTAACCTTACGCAAAGGTCAATTTATAGAATGTATAGGTTATGCTTAGGATACGCCAACTTAAGAAACGTAATTATAATCATAATGAATTGTACTCGATATAACTACGATATATAAAGGTAAATTTAAAACAAAATTGCACTCACAGTACGCGCTTACAAAAAATTTAACATCGAAACTTCGGTAAAACATAATATTCAACACTGTGTTGTGGTAAGTTATTGCATACAAATCTTCCGAAAATCGGAAGAAGTCAATATATAAATACGTTTAGAAATCACAGGTGCGGCCACGTCCTTGGTTAAGAGAAGATGCCAAGTGCCACCGCTAAGTGGTGTAGAGCGGCGGCGAGTGGCAGCCGGTGGCAGCGCATGCCAGTCAGCGGTGGCGAGTGACGAAGAGTGACGGCTGGCGCTGGCAAGCCTTGGCGACTAAGAGTCGCGCTCAGCCACGCGGCCTTTCACCGCGGTTCAATCCAGTTTTATGGCACAGCCGTCATGGTCTATGGAATCTAAAAAAATAAAATAAAAAAAAATTGTAAATATACGTAACCTCGGCGGAATTCCTAGTAATAATAAAATGCCATCGAAAACATAACTTGTAAAAAAAACCAAGTCTCGCAACTCAGTTCTTCTACTGTAAAAAGTTGTGAGAGAATACCAAGTCGGTTAATTTATTCAGTCCCTACTTAAGGGTCCTTCTGTCTTAAGTTATTACGTAATTAGCTAACAACATCTTAAAGTGACCATATCAATATTAAAAATCTTTTATATTTTAAAAAGATTGACTTGGCCATTTTCATTGACAATTCAGGCTTCTAGTTTTATCCACAACGAAGTTATAGGATTACGAAAATGGCCTGAACTGCTTCGAGAAAAGGATGGTACGGCCGTGTCGCTTTTTTGCTCGACTTGGCTGGGGCACTACCGTGCCCCCAGATCTTAACTTTATAATGCCTTGTGTTAAGTAGACATGTACTATTTATTTAAAAATATATTGAAACATTAATGTGACCCAAGAACAAAAAACCATTTAACATATTTTATTTCAGATTTATCAATGTCTAAGGTCCGTATTAATAAACGTTCCTCGACGACGAACTCAAGTGCGTAATCATTTGATACGCCTTCATTACGATTTCAGCAACGCATAAGAACAGTATCTCATTTATCAAGATCAGCTCGTCAAGATGCTGTACCTGGGATAGTGTTCTGTGACTTGAGTGCTTGATCTCGTGAATAATAATTACGTAACATTGGCAGAAGTTTAGACTATTATCACATCACATTTCACGGTATAGAGTTGTTTTCTATTTAGGAAACTCTTAAATAGTAGAAACTATTGTGTATATGTATTTCTAAATACGACTTAAATGTCTACTACTCAACTCATAACGCATTAAAATGGCGGCGTCAGTGTCAAAATGATTAAACAATTTTTAGGAATAGTTCTCCATTTCATCGTAATAATTTCACTCAAAATATTTTCAAACTCCACGATTCGCGCTACTGCAATCACAATCTCAAGTCACGGACCGCCTGCACTGATTTTAACATCTCAAGTATACTCACCTACTGTGTACTTGAGGGTGGAGTTTCGTTTATTAAATAGTGCATTACTCAGCTGATAACGTAAACCTAAGACGCAATTGATCTAAGGAACGTTTATTAATACGGGCCTAAATCAAGAGCTCATTAGATTTCGCTTGGTAATCGACGATGTAAATTCATTCCCTGTGGTTTAGAAAAGTTTAAGTAAATTAATTTGTGGTTATAGTATGCTCGGTGACAATCCACTTAAGAGACGCCGCCCAACAGCGAGAACTGAAAAAGTATTAGGGCTGTGTTCGGCACAGAAACTAATGAAAACAAAAGATACGCTTTTGGATTGCTTACTACTCAAAAGTGGTGTATACGGCATTGTTGTTGTATGTCTTATAATATATCATTTATTTTGTTTGTTTGCATAAACAGGTATAATATAATAACCCATTCATATTAAATTATTTATTATATTTGCACATAATATTTTGATGTGAATATTAATTTCTAAACACAAAATTGCTATTTCTTATACTTTCAATGTCTTTGTCGACTTTTATTTTTAGTGAAAGGTGGGCGAACGAGCATGCGGCTTATCCTTACAGTAAGAGTCGACCGTCGCCCATAAACAACTGCAACAAAAGGGGAATCGTAGGTACGCTGGCCGACTTTTAAAAACTAAGTTGTATTGGTCCGGACAAATCGCCGGTGGCAACCGATTCCACTACTAAGTCATGCAGTCAAGTAGAAGAACCTGGTTCTGAGGTAGCTCGACCCAGAGATGAGAACAGTATTCCATGTGAGACCGAACTTGCGCCTTGTAAAGTCGCAAACGGTGTGCTAGCATAAAATACTTTCCCGCTTCTAAGAAGGTTTATAAGAAAAGGAAGTTTCTGTCGCGCTGTCACTATATATATAATGTAAGGTTTCATCCCTTTTTAGACGGTAAAAAATATTGCACACCTCGAACGCAAAGCGAGAGAGGTTGGGCTTTAGTGTCAACTTGACAAGTTCAGGCTACCCGCGGTCATTAATCTCGGTATATTATATCTTGTCTTTGCTATGGCCAACCAAAAATTATGATGCACAGACAGAACTATCTAAGCAAGATAGCTGAGAATGCGGCGTCCGACATAACAGGAAGTTGTGACTGTGCAGTAATCTCGGGTGAAAGTGGTCTCGTGATCAGGAATATATAGAACACAAGAATAAATAATTTTATCCGTTCATGTGTCTCTGTCCAATATCCAAATCGTGGAGAAAGTAGAGTCTTCGAGGAGAAGGAGACGCTTATAGCAGATGTCATTGCAGAAATACACAGACTCCGGTGCGCTGGTGGGAATTATGCTTCAATGTGTACCCAGGGTAGCCAAGGTATGTCGCATATAGAGGACATTCGATCTGCTTCTGCTTCTGCAGTCAAAAAAACTAAGTGCGGATTGTCATTCTCAAGGTGGTAGTGGAATGCATGGAGATTACAGTGCAAACCTTGGATGTTTGTGGGGTGCACTTTGATTGAGCGGTTGCACAGCTCTAAAAACCTACTATTCTTTTTTTCTTTTGTTTATTATGAGGTGGAGTAAATAGGTTGAAAGAATGGCAGTTGGACGAGGCGCTATACACATAACATAGGTAAGCAAATAGAGTCACAGCATCGATGATAGCATGGAGACCGCGTTGACGCCCGAACCCCCATGGAAATCGCCCCCATGTCCTTTCCTCCGGTCGCCAACCGGAATGCTTTAGCCATTTTTCGTCTTTCAGCGTCTTTATATCGTCTTATTTCATTTTGGAACCCAACGATCTACGGTTGGCCAGCGAAGCAACCGTACTTCGAATTTCGCTAACCTTTATAACCAAACCCAAAAAAAAGGCCGCGCCGCAACCGATTTTTATACGCAACACACCTATCCAGACCCATTCTCCGAAGGAAATGGGTTACACCTAACATCATAAGGGAACACGACTTGCGTCATTTAGCGGTATATCTTTGCCATTTTAAGAAGTGTTCATGAAATTTAATTCTCGAGCGTCAAAATTGTGTTTATAAGATATTTTTGTACAACCCGGCCTTAAGGTATAAAGTTACCTGGTGAGGTGTTTGCTGTCCTCGTGCACAGCCATCTCGGAGCTCTTGAACTCGTTGAGCTCGCGTCGTATGGCAGCCTTGTCGCGTGGCGTGAGCCGCGTCCACGGCTTGTCGGCGCGCCGGTCGTAGTCGTGCGCCTGGAAAAATGGATCACTCTCTTTTTTCTCAATCCGCGTTATAAGACTTAAAAATCGCAGGATGTATGGCGAATCCAGACAAGATAAATGTAAACATGATATTTTTTATAGATTAAATTAAAGCCTATAAACATCTACTCCTATATCTATCCTTGATGTAAAATCAAACTGCAGGTGCGTTGTCACCCCTGAGGACTAAGATGGATGATGAAAGAGAATGGCCTCGTTTCAAATACCTTCCAGTTCCTGGTTTTCTATATTCACCATACGAAACACATTAAAGGTTTTGCAGAATACCAGCGTAAAATGGCAAAATTAAGCTGCTATTTTACGCTGGTGTTTTGTAAGAGCGATGTCCTTCAGCAGACAAGAGGACCCATTCATCTTAAAACCATAATATAGCTGCAGCGTGGATCTAGCACGTTTTATAAATAAAGAGAGAAAGAAGAAGTTGGACAGACTTTCTCAAAGTGGGCGATAACGCCCCCTTGTGGACGTTGGAGACCTAGAGGGGGGCGTTAAGGGGCCCAGAAAAAAATGGGGGGCGTTGGCGTGGTTTAAGGGGGCGATGGTTGATTTGTAATTTCATTTAGATACTTTATATTTCTGCCCTGTATGAAGGTATATAAACTAGAAATACTTAACATAGATTTCGTAGGATAGCCCGTACGCCATACGCAATCAAGTTGTAACAAGTTTTTGTTAAATAACGCTATTGGTGCAATCCGGTGGCAATCGGCTGGTTCATCGATACTTGTCTTAACTTGCTCAGTACGATTGAGCGTCGAAAGAGATAAACGAGTTTGTGTGTGTTTGTCTTATACCTGTCGATGCGTGCTGTATTTAAATCCTATATAAAAGCTCGTAATAATTTTTATATATTTTTCATTTGTGGTTTCGCGCACAATCTTTAAACAAGTATTTAAGTTCAACACTTTATTTACTTTGTAAAAACAAAGCCACGTCGGAAGAAAAAAAGAGACGGCAATATAGTGCACAATATATTAAATATGGATTCATAGAAAATTCGACAAATCCATCTTTGCCTTTGTGCCTTCTTTGTTGAAAAACGAACTTCTTTGTTCAAATGAAGCGATTAAGCCTTCAAGACTTCAAGAAAATTTCAATAAAATACATCCAGATAAGAAGGACAAAAATGTAGCCTATTTTCAAGGCCTGGAAAGAAGCATAATGCTCATCCAAGTGTATCAAAACTTTTTTCGGTGGCTGCTAAGCAAGACGATGACGGACTTCAACACAATATCTCTTTGTTAATTGCTCAAACAGGTAAACCACACACCATTGGAGAAACGTTAATTTTGCCGACAATAAAAGAAGTTATATTAGGTCCTTACATATGAAATTAGCGTTTTGTCGTACCTAGGTATTAGCACTTTGATCTGAAATATCTCCTCTTTGGTTAAGAATTCCAAATTCAAAGGAGATGTATGAAATTGGGTTGTTGACATCGTTCGTAACAGTTATACAAAAATATGTAGGTAATATAACGATAAATTATAAGCATAATTAAATAGTTTTTATTTCTGTAGTGTATGGGACAATCATAAAAACATTTTTTTAAACCTGAAAAATGAAAGCTAATGGTTTTACCATAGCAAAAACAATTTTTTTTAAATATTTTTATGTATTTGGTCTATGGCATTAGATAATGAAGCCTATTTTTTTATAATAAATAGCCTTCAGTATCAAAAAAAAAAATTCATAATATTGAAACATTGAGGCGAATCTGTAGAGATTAATAATGAATAAAAGAAATCTATTTAGAAAATCGATTGAATAAACTACGTTATTAAACTAAACAAAATATTTAAATAATATTGGACACGATTGAATAGGCTATATGGTCGTTGATCATTGCCTGTTTTAAAGGAGACTTAACTTGGTAACTTCGAGTTTAAACTTGTCATGCACATTTGGCGTTGTGATTGTCTTTGTAGATATATTTCGTGTTTTTATTTTCGTGAATTAATTTAACTTGACCCCTGGGTTTTCTTGCTTTACAGGACAGTAAGTTGTTGCGCCCACGTAATGATAATGATTAATAATGTTTTACTTGGGTTTTGAGAGGAATATAACAGACAATGTACAGCTTCCGGCTGCTTTTCTAGATGACATTTTATTAATAATTGCAGAAAATAATTAAACAATTAGAAAAGTTTGAGTTGTAATTTATTTTATTTTATTTAATAATAACTAAAAAGCGGAATCCTTTTGTGTTCTTTTCAATTTATTGAAACATCTTATCACCAAGAACGAGTGATTTTACTACATAACCTACAAATAATAAAACAAAACCCCAGCTCCGACAAAAATATGATTTTTTGTCATAAGTAACAAATGTTTAAATCTTCAAATTAAGATACATTTGAACTTTGTTCACGCCGGGCCCAAGCTGGTATGGAACGAAGTTCATCTCCTTTATAAATTCATTTAGCTGGTACATTTGAGTTTTGAAAACAGTCATTCATTTGTTTTTTCCTCATTATTTTTTTCTTTGGTGTCGCTTATTACCACACAATGGAAAACATGAAATATCGGTATATTTACGAGTACGAGTTCTACCGTGGCCCCAGTGCTGCAGAAACAGCTCGAAGGATTAATGATGAGTACGGCGCTGGTGTCGCAAAAGAAAGCACGGTACGTTTTTGGTTTCAACGTTTTCGTTCTGGAAATTTCGACCTTCAGAACCAACTCCGTGGACGGCCGGAGACCAAAGTGGAAAATGAAGAATTAAAGGCTATTGTGGAAGCGGATCCATCACAAAGCACTTCAGAGATAGCTGCAGGCTTCGGGGTAAGTAATAAAACTGTATTAATCCACTTGAAGCAAATCGGGAAAGTAAAAAAACGATGGGTACCTCATGAATTGAGTGAATCGAACTTGAAAACATGCGTCGACTTCTGTGTTACTTTAATCAACCGACACAATAATGAAGGGATTATAAATAGAATCATTACTTGTGATGCAAAGTAGATACTGTACGATAATCGGAAGCGCTCGTCGCAATGGCTGTACCCTGGAGACCCAGCCAAACCCTGCCCTAAACGAAAATTGACTCAGAAAAAGTTACTTGTGAGTATTTGGTGAACTAGCGCCGGTGTCGTTCACTACAGTTTTCTAAAATTTGGCTAAACGATTACGGCAGATATCTATTGTCAGCAACTGCAAACCATGATGGAAGAACTAGCTGCTAAACAACTGAGATAAATAGAGATCAATAGCTCTAGGCCACTGCTGCTTCACGACAACGCAAGACCACACACTGCACAACAAACAACCACTAAGTTAGATGAGCTACAATTGGAATGTCTGCGACATCTACCGGGCTCCCCGGACCTTGCTCCAACAGATTACCATTTTTTCCGGAATTCGGACAACTTCTTACAAGGAAAAAAATTCAACTCCGATGCGGCAGCCCAAACCGCCTTCAAAGAGTTTATTGATACTCGCCCCCATTGTTTTTTTTTAGTAATGGGATCAATGAACTACCTATGAGATGGCAAAAGTGCATAGATAACAACGGTGCATACTTTGATTAATTAAATATATTTTACAAAAAAAAATTGTCTTTATATCCCTCCCGTACAAAACTCCAATTTCATATGCAAGGACCTAATAATTACTGTGCTCCATAAACCGGCGGTAGACATAATTCGAAAAGTTCCTTTGAGCAATAGTTCTGTGCGAAGACGAATTGATGAAATGGCTGAAAACATTGAAGAATCATTGTGTAATCATCTGAAGACTCGTCAATTTTCATTTCAGTTGGATGAGTCTACTTTACCAACTAATGAAGCATTTGTTGCTGTCTTACGTGATTAAAGATGAAAAAATATGTCAACCACTATTATTTGCTAGAAATTTAGAGACAGACACAAAAGGAGAAACCATATTTAAAACACTGAAAAAGTTTTTTGATGAAAAAGGAATTCCCTTGAAGATTATTATATCAGCTGCTACAGATGGTGCTCCAGCAATGACGGGGTGTCAAAAAGACTACATAGCGTTTTTAAAAAAAATTCCAGATGTGCTTGATATACGTTGCGTTATACATCAACAACATTTGCTTGCTTGAAATTTAAGTGCACGACTGTTTCAATCAATGCAACATGTCATCAGAGCAGTCAATAAAATCCGAAGTAACTCTTTAAATGACAGATCATTTAATCAGCTTTGTGTTACTAATGATGAAGATTTTAACCGATTAATCTTTCACACAGAAGTGCGTTGGCTATCAAAAGGAAATTGTCTGACTCGATTTTACAATCTATTTGACTCTGTCGTAGAGTTCTTGGAAAACAAAGACACAGAATTGCGCGACAACCTCATCTCATCAAAGAATGATATCGCATACCTGACAGACCTTTATAAATTACTTAATGATATGAACCTCCAACTTCAATGCGATGGCTTGAATTTAATAAAAACAAAAAATGTCGTCGCTGCTTTCGTAGCCAAGCTGCTCTTACACAAGAAGAATTGAGTTCCATAAGAGTGAGTTCCACAATTTTCCAACCTGATATCAACAAACTTGTTAAAAATCATCAAATTCATCCATCTCATTAGATTAGTTTTAAAACTACGTATGACATTTTCTACGTGGTAGAGCCATGCTGCAGCTATATTATGGTTGTAGCACGAATGGGTCGGCTCGACCGGGGAAGGACCACGCTCTCACAGAAAACCAGCGTAAAATAGCAGCTTAACGCTGCTATGTTTCATATGGTGAGTGTAGAGAACCGGAGACCCTTTTTACTGGCAAAGAGGCATTCCATCTCAGTCCTCACGGGTGACAACGCATCTGCATCTTGAGTCTTTATTGAGGATAGATTTAGATGTCTATGGGTCACAGTAACCACTTACCATCAGGTGGACTGTGTGCTCGTTTGTCACCCGATCCTATAAAAAAAACAACTAAAATTGATTACCTATCTATTTTGTTTCTTTTAATTTCATTGAAATATATTCTTAATATTATAAAGTTGCGTTTTAATTGCTCTCACTGGTTATAAGTTTAGAATATAAGTTTAAACACCAGAACCGACTAATATAGCACACCATAACTAAACCAATTAAAGTAATGGAATTGTGGTTTTCAAGTTTTAGGAGTGTATAAAAAATTTGCGGCGTTGAAAAATAATTGATTTTCAAAAGGGTCGGTAAAAGAAATAAGTTTGATAATCTCTGGGTTAGGACGAAATGACTAAGCGTCAGCAAGAACACTTGTGGCCCTAAAATATATCCTGAGCAATTGAAAGTTCCCTTCATTTTTTTCAAGTAGGGTAGGGCTAAAAGGTCCGTGGGTAAAAAGGTTTATCAAAATACACACAAAGGTTAAAGGAAATACGCAAGATGTCACGGGTTGCAAGTAGGTTGACAAGAAGAAAAATGTATTTGAAACAGAAAATAGAGCATGATCATAAATAAAAGATAAGAACATATTATGGTTTGTTTACAAGAAATCTCGTGCGAAAATGAGTAAAACCTGTAAAACTTTAAAATTGACATCTTACAAAAGAAAATCTTATTAATATAAATATTTAAATTTATTTGATAAGTTTTGAGCAGAGATAAAAACTATAACATACCTGCGTCACCTCAATGTAGTCACTGAATCGGATAATTTTCTTCTCTTTGAGTTCATCTACGGTGGGCCGAAAACTAAGCTTGCGCAGCAAGTAACGCTTCTTCTCTTCTTTCTGTTTCTTTTCCTCGGCGGGCGACTGACCTTTGGATTGAAATAGAATTAAGCTTTCGTTTTCATACAAGGTCTTATAATAGGTTATATGGAAGTAAAACTTACTTTTCAATATATTTCTCTCAACGAGTTCCTCTGCAGTGGGCCGCATGGACAGCCGACGTATGAGCCGGGCGCCGATTGCTTCCCACGACTCCTGCCGCTCGTGTTCGCTCTGCACCACCAGAATGTTTCTGTGCGCCAACAAATAACACATTACAAATAAAATATCACATTTCACCAATGTTATAAAATAGCACTGATCCGACTGTCCTAGATAAAGTATATACAGTAGCTAACAATAAAATGTATTCGTTACACTGCGAGCGTGTTGCCACCGACGGGCAATATAAAATTTGTGAACACTCTCGTGACACAAAATACAAGTTCATAATGTTCGATTAATACAAAATCTTGGCTAAGTCCCAATTCGCTGTTACAAATACTAATTTAATTACAGCAAATTACAATCACAAATTCGGTCAGCCGGCGTGGAACGTAGGTATTTACAAAATTTTCGTAAACTTGTACTAATGACACGAACTGTAATGAGAGATAATACCACTGTCAAGTTCATGCTTGCAAAAATACACACACACACACAGGAATAATTACAAATTTGACAACAATGTACGATGATTGACGGTGCTGACGAAAATAAAACTCCCAGACATACGATGCAAGCAGCTTGTTCTTGATAGACTTTAAATTATGATTTTTATGGTTACAAATAGTTTCTTAAATAAGTTACTTTAATAATTTTTCCTTTTCAGGCCAAATAATATTATCATTAATTTTAGGTATATGAGCAAAAATAAGTTTATTACCTGTTATATTTGCAAGTCTTGATCCCTATTAATAACCCTATAGGTTTACAATACAGATATTTAATTGGAAAATGTTTGTTTACACACTGAATATAATAAATGATGATGGTGAACCTAGCACTTTTTTCATAAGGACCCGACTTTCTAGAATGTACCATCAGCCTTCTGTTGATGGTTGGATAACGTGATAAAATGCTAAATTGATAAAATCAAGATATATTGTTTTCAATTAAGTTTAAAAATTCTAAAAAAAAGTTATTACATAATTCGAAATCGTGTTAAAACTTTGATTGTGCGCTCATATTCGTAATTTCATTGAATAAACAAGTTTATTGAGGTAAAGTAAGTAATAACGAAATCCCAAGCAAATATTTTTAACTGTATATTGAAAACTGTAGGTATTTAGAAGTAAGGTACCTGCGGGTAATAAGGCCTAGCTAAGGGAAAACCATTTATTCCCTGCAGCTTATAAGGGAGTGACTGTAGCATCAAGCATCTTAAACTTAGTGATTTAAATTAATGTTACTTTTAAAAATGTATATTTACGTACGAGTAAGGGCGGCCTCCGAAAAAAACTATCAGTCACTATCTTGTGCTACTTGAGTCCAAAAATTATAATTAAACCTAGTGAAGAAGTAGAATGTGGTGTTTTTAATCGATTTCTATAGCGTAAAGAACACTTATTTGTGACAATGTCCCCATGAACTAACTATAATTCATGCTATCGAGTGATAAGCGAACGCTTGCGGTGCATGCCAGAAGCAGACACAGTTCTAATTCACTGCCACGATGTGGATATTTATAAACATGTACAATTAGAGCACGGTGAACGGGTGCGACGCTTCAGCAGTCCGGTTAATATTGTAACACTGACATTAGTTACGCAACTCTACACGTGTTTTGAATCACTATTTACTACCGGGACGCTATAGTTTGTGTGGTACATGTATGTATTGCTGTTCAAGGTAACGTGCCAGTTAAATACCTTGAAAATTTTGCCCGAACTCTGGATATAAATATTTATTTTAATTAGTAGCTTAGACTGGGCGCTTGTAGTACTTGTGAATGCGCGATATTATTGTTAATTGTAATTTTAAGTGTACCAACAGACTTTGTCACAATGAAGGAAAATATCTAGAACAAACCAGCGTATCTGAAAATAAATCACATTTTTTATAGGACAGGGTGACAAACGAGCACACAGTCCACCTGATGGTAAGTGGTTGCTGTGACCCATAAACATCTACATCTATCCTCAATAAAGAATCAAAATGCAGATGCGTTGTCACCCGTGAGGACTAAGATGGTATTCAGTATTCAGAAAGGTATTCACCTCTTTTTCAGTAAAAAAGGGTATCCGGTTCTCTACACTCACCATACGAAACACAGCAGTGTTAAGCTACTATTTTACGCTGGTATTCTGTGAGAGCGTAGTCCTTCCCTGGTCAAGCCGACCCATTCGTGCTACAACTAACTATACTACCAATATAGCTGCAGCATGGCTCTACCACGTATAATACGCATTCTGTAGGACATGTCAAGCTCCCCAACAGTCAATCAAGACCTGGTCAGCAGGCTTCATATAATATTATATACTTAATTGATTTAATATGTTCATTATAAAACTCGAGAGTACGATTCGGTCTGTTTACACTATGAACTTCATATATGGTAAGTACTTACAGATTAGAATCAGTTAATATTAGAGAGACTATTTGCCAGCTCATATTTTCAAAGTAATTAGAACTTATATAAAACTACCTGTTCCCCGCGACTTCGCCCGCGTGTAATTTAGGGTTTTAAAATTTTTGAGCGGAACCCTAATTCTTATTCTAAAATAAAAGTAGTCTAAATTACTCCTTATAACATCAGCTATCTTCCAGTGAAAGTCCTGTCAAAATCGGTCCAGCCATTTCGGAGATTAGCCGGAACAAACAAACAGACAGACAGACAAGAATTATAAAAATTGTGTTTTTGTTATAAGTACGTTATTTATTTTCATATGAATTTAGTAAAAAAAGCTGTTATTTTGACGTTACAAACGGACACTTCAATTTTATTTATTTGTGTAGATATATTATGCAGATATTCCACTATTCCGAAGATATCCCGGACGTCAGTCTGAGCGAGATTAGAATGGCTCTCCAGCACCTTAAAAACGGCAAGGCCCCAGCCGAGGATGGAATTACAGCGGAGCTTCTGAAAGCGGGTGGAAACCGGTACTTGAAGTCCTTCAGAAGCTCTTTAATTCCGTCCTCCATGGTGGCATTACACCAGAGGCGTGGAGCAGAAGTGCGGTGGTCTTGTTATTCAAGAAAGGTGACAACGCTCTCTTGAAGAACTACAGAGCCGCGTCTACGTGCTGTTTTCGAGTCATTACGAATCGTCTCGCGCGCATACTTGACGACTTCCAGCCTCCCGAACAAGCCGGTTTCCGAAAGGGCTTTAGCACCATAGACCACATACATACCCTTTTTTTACGTGGGTAATCCTCATGGACTACCTCCGCCTGGGGAAAGGCGGAGGGGCGTGCCGGACTCTTACCAGCTAAAACCACCCCCTCGCACGTGCGCGCGGGGCCGCGGGAATCTAAATTCTTCCGCAACCCCACACTAGTGCTGCCCCGGTCTGTCCGGGCCTCGTCTCCTGTACGGGGTAGTGAGTTCAACTACTCCGTGTATCGCTTCCGCCTCAGGTCCATCACCACATACATACCCTTCGGCAAGTTGTACAGAAGTCCGAGGAGTACAATTTGCCACTATGCCTGGCGTATGTGGACTATAAGAAAGCCTTTGATTCCGTCGAAATTTGGGCGGTGCTGCAGTCCCTTCAGCAGTGCCAAGTTGGCTGTCGGTATATCGAAGTGCTGAAGTGCTTGTACAGTAGGGCTACGATGGCTAGCCGAGTACAGAACCAGAGTACGAAACCAATCCAATTGCAGAGAGGTGTAAGACAGGGTGACGTTATATCCCCGAAACTCTTCACCGTTGCATTGGAAGACGTTTTCAAGCTTCTGGACTGGAAAGGATACGGTATTAACATCAATGGCGAGTACATCACTCACCTTCGATTTGCCGAAGATATAATCCTTATGGCAGAATCGCTGGAGGAACTAAGCACCATGCTCAATGACCTCAATAGTGTCTCCCAACGGATAGGTATTAAGATGAACATGGACAAAACAAAGATCATGTTTAATGTCCATATCACACCTATGCCGGTAGTTGTTGGGAGCACTAAGCTCGAAGTTGTTGACGAAAATGTCTACCTGGGACAAATAATCCGTCTAGGTAAGTCTAACTTCGGCCGAGAGTTCAATCGACGGATTCAACTCGGCTGGGCAGCGTTCGGGAAACTACGACACATCTTCTCGTCAGACATACCTAAGAACCTTAAAACGAGACTGTTCAACCAGTGCGTGTTGCCAGTGATGACCTATGGAACTGAGACGTGGTCCTTCACTGTTAGCCGTATGAGGAAGCTCAAGGTCGCTCAGCGAGCTATGGAGAGGGCTTGCTCGGGGTTTCTCTGCGTGATAAACTTAGAAATGAGGATATCCGCAGTAGAACCAGAGTAACCGACATAGCCCAACAGATTAGTAAGCTGAAGTGGTAATGGGCCGGCCATATAGCTCGAAGAACCGACAACGGATGGGGAAGAAAGGTTCTCGAGTGGCAGCCTCGTACCGGTAGGCGAAGTGTAGGGCGACGCCCCACGAGATGGAGTGACGACCTGGTAAGACATGCAGGAAGTCGATGGATGCAGGTGGCTCAGGACCGTGCTTTGTGGCATTCCTTGGGGGAGGCCTATGTTCAGCAGTGAACTTATGAAAGGCTGTAATGATGATGATGATAATGAAATTCCACTAGGTATTTACGTAAGGCATAATATTATAATATTTAATATAAATTATTGTCTGATCCGATTGATCACTCGGTTGAAATTGTACAGGAGCATATCATTCCCAACTTTTAACAAACAAACAATGGCCCCTTGTAATAACTGAATTAAAATAAATGTAGTATAAAAATTTGTTTCGTTTTACATATTAAATCATGTTTGTTGTTTGACTGTGTCCCATTTTTGTGGGGGCAGCGTAGGACAGCTGAGTAAGAATCAAATTGTCACAAAAGTTAATAAAAACTTGAATATGAAAATATCTTTATTTCATTTTCATTTTAAATTCGGCAGGCATTAAATGGTATCTTTTGATTTACCTTGTATACGGAGATGCGCGTACATAAATTGGCCCTCTTACTCTTCGAATCTTAACACAGCAGAGGCTGCACTGAAGAAATGGACAAGAGGGAGGTGCCAACTCAACCAAGATAAAAGCAGACAAACCGCTCCACTACTTAATGAATCGCTGACATAGGGCCCCATTCATGTGACAAACGTTCCCGTGGCCCTGGAAATATGCGGCGATGGTGGACCACATACATGGATGCGTATGGATTTCCCCATGTAAAAAGAGACCCCATCTAACCTAAACTCCTCCCTTAAAGCAAAACTTAGTGTACCTGTTGATAAGCTCCTGGCGGTCGGGACGCAGCGCCAGCTTGATGTTGAGGCTCTCCTTGCGCGCCAGCTTGGCGGCCACTCGTTCCGACTCGCTCGCGTAGTCATCACGGTACTCGCCTTCCCACGGCCGCGCGTTCTCCTTGTTCTCCACCGCGTTGCCCACGCGCACCGGCCGATTGCTGTGGTCCACAACACACGGAATCACCGAACCGCTCACATAAACGGTCGCAACAGAGCTCGGACTATGTGACTGATTTTCTATGTCCGTTTTTAATTCAAGTTAGTGACATATAATGGAAAACATGCACGAACAATGCACTCATATACTGAGTACGTGAGTTGAACTAAAAACGAACCGAAATAAGCTCAGTGGTATGATCCAAGCCTTTACATAAGTAAACATTGTGTGTAATTAAGTTAATAATCGCAAAAGGCAAACATAATATACAGATACCACTTATAAAAGGATTTTATCAAAGGAAACCCAAATGCCCGTCATATTTTTTTAATTAAATTACGACATTCATATTTCGAAATGAACAAATATTTTTACTGGTAATTGATATATCCCGGTGGCCGTCAGACAATCGAATCCGTTCGGAAAAGAAAAATCATAGGTATGTTTTTTTTTTTTCTCGAAACAAACGTGCGTACCCATTCCTTAGTCATAGCCATACTTAACTACAAGCAATGAACAAAATTTGTTTTCTTTTTATCTATTTTAAGCCAGTACTTATCTACAATACCTCCTGATGATAAAAACTAGTGACTGGCATTGCTAACGGACAAAATAATTAAGAGTAGTACGCTTCTGGGTATGATGTTTAAATGTATTTAAATATGAATACATCAAATCGTTTTTATTGTATTCAAAGTGTACGGGACAATTGCATGCAACACTGAGCTATATATTAATATACATATTGATAGATAGAGCAGCAAACAGAGCGTTCATCATTCAAATACAAGGTAGCAGTAGTTTATTGCGTAGTGTATATTCATGTTTTACATACATCTATAACGACAATTGGTGTTGGTGTAATGATTCTTTAATTGTTATATAGTTAGTAAAAATATTAATATCATTAACGGTTAAGTCTGCCTTGCAAGTGACACTTTAGAACTATGGATAGCACATAAAAGTAAATTTAGTTTTGATCACGTTATAATGATGAGAGACGGAAGCGTGCGATGCACGATGCATGGGCTGAAGGCTGAAGGAAGGCAAGCGGACCGTCGGGAGGTCTCTGGGCGATTGCTTATTAAACAACATTGACAAAACTTGAGGGACTGTTACCATATGCGGATCCTCGGTTTGGGCGGCGGCCGTCTGCTAGGCAGCGCATGGTAAAAATAAACGCACAATATTTCAAACATGCCCAAATACCATAGGTTATGTAAATGTGTTCTTTAGTTTAACACAAATAATGTTACAATGACGACTTGATGAGATGAGAGCATATCTTGCCTTTCAGTCAGTAAATGAATTTTCAAGCATATAACAACACCTCTACATTTTAGAAATATTACCTACGTATAAAGTATTTCTGTGTGTGTATATCTATATGATTATTATATAACTATGTTTGATATTATATTAAGTTTAGATTTTCGTTATTTAAATTGTTCCCAAAACATATTCGCAATGATTAATTTAATTTTTTTATACTAAAATTTAAATAAACAAATTTAAGGAATAATATATATCGTTCGTCCTTCTCATTTTGTGATAACAATCATTAGATTCACTATCTCTGCTATGGATAAGCCAATGTCCAGCAATAGATCGTTTACGGGCTAATGAGGAAGAGGAAATCTCATTTTACAAAACAAATAAACTAATAATGTTGTGAATCATAAGTTACTGTATTCATACATAGATGACTGCATATCATGAAAGCAGCTTATTTATAAAAAAATAAGCTTATATTTCGATACATTTTATACCATCTAAATTATCTTGTTCTTGTCTGTAATATTTTTAAAACATAACATAACGTCAATCCGAGAGACAGAACATAATGTGCGTTTCATTATCGATTTTAAAATCAAAGGTTTTGTCTAAATTTTTAGCAAATCGAACGAAAATTTCGTGGAAACAATTTTATACCGATTGTACACATTTTTTTTAATTATATAGTGCTGGTTTGTACAACGTAAATGAAATAATTCTTCTAGTCATAAAAAATACTGCTTGTTAGCGACATTAACGAATCCGATCGGTCAGTATCTACTTAGGAAAGTTATAACTATAAGACATAGTTTAACAAACAATATCAGTTTGTTTATTCACTAAATTATTAATCTCTTTTAGTTCATAACAGACAGGCAAAGAGCACTATCAAAGTGTTGGTACTGAGTACAAAAAGAGTTTTAAACATTGAGCCCATTGGAGATGGCCATAGGGCGGCACCGAATTGCTAGTAAACGTCTTAAAAACCGAATTTAAATTCTACATCTTTCCCATATGTTTTATATATAATAATAACATATGGGAAAGATGTAGAACGCCATCAAAATGCTAGAAGTAACTTCAAACAAATTAAAATTTCACACAGTCCATAAGTGACTGACAGTGCTGGCTGAAAACTGAAAAACAAAAAAAATGTTTCGTCCCGTCCATAAAAAAAATACTGTCAAATTCTAACACTTAATAAGATCATTAAGTGCTAGAATTTGACAAAGTTTTTTTAACACAGATTGAAAATTGGTCATATGTGACGGTTATCGAAAGCTATCAGTGTTAGTACCAGCTAAAACACGAATTAACTCTCATATAATTTCTTCTATTCCATAAAGGTGTGAGACAGAGTGCTAAGAAATACTAATACTGATTTAAAACAAGAATTTAAATCTGGTAGAGTGAGGCTGGTACTGACTTGAAACTGGCGTGGTGGTGGTCCTGGCGCGGCGCCAGCGGCGTGGCGAGCGGCGTGGCGGCGGGCGAGGCGGCGGGCGCCGGCCGCTTCTTCAGCGCGGACTTCAGCGGCACCGCATTGAACAGCGGCTCCTTGGGCGGGATCTCTTCTACGCGCGACGTGTCCGCATTCAGTGGCGTCTCCATGTCATCCTCCTCCTGCTCGTCCTCCTCCTCGGCTGTAAAAGGGTGCGTTCGTGTACAATCATGGAGATCAGTGCACAGATGTTATTGTGTAAGAAACTCACGGTTGTCTTGGTTTTTTGTGCATGAATGAGAACGTATACTATATAAGATACGCCGTATAGTAACGGCCTGTAAAAGGTTTTAAACTTAAAGTATTTATAAGAAAGCTATGCTTATAAATACTCGAAGGTTCTTAAAGGACATCCTACAGTAGTTCCAATATTTATTATTTACTAGCCGTTCCCGCGACTTCGCCCGCGTGTAATTTAGGGTTTTAATTTTGTTGCGTGGAACCCTTTTTTTTTTCTAAAATATAAGTGTCCTAAGTTACTCCTTATAACATCAGCTATCTGAAAGTGAAAGTCCCGTCAAAATCGGTCCAGCCGTTTCGGAGATTAGCCGGAACAAACAGACAGACAGATAGACAGACAAAAATTTTAAAAATTGTGTTTTTGTTATAGGTTCCGTATATACTTTTATATGCAATTAGTAAAAAGCTGTTATTTTGACATTACAAACAGACACTTCAATTTTATTTATTTGTATAGATGTATAGATTGATTTCTATCTTTGCATTTAGTAGCTTGTCTTTTTACGAATAGTTTTGGCAAATATTATAGCAAATTCAATCGAGATTCGGTTTCTAACATGACCAACTCATTCAGTATTTAGTAGATCGTTTTTAATTCTAATAAGGGATGGCTAAATTCAATATTTAAGTGCACAGTAACATAGGTGACGAATAATACGAATATGAAGAGAACATTGCTCACAAATTCATTAAAATACGTCGTGAAG
The DNA here is from genome assembly GCA_963668995.1 of Parnassius mnemosyne. NCBI lineage: Eukaryota > Metazoa > Arthropoda > Insecta > Lepidoptera > Papilionidae > Parnassius > Parnassius mnemosyne. The sequence goes on along the minus strand of CAVLGL010000035.1, from coordinate 30,313,905 downwards.
AATACTACATGCGTTTTTTTTTATTTATTATAAGTCAGTGCTTGATTACAATCCCACCAGATGGTAAGTGATGAAATCCTAGAAATAAAGATATTTTTAATGAATAATAAAACTCACAGTCAGAGAGAGGTTGATGGGAAAGCGCATGTTGGTGTTGATGATGGTGGCGCGTGGGGCTGGGCGAGCTGAACATGGGCGGCGGCGGAATCGGCCCGATATCCGACAGGGCTATCGGAGGTTCCGGCAGTTCCGACAGCATCAGTTGCTCGTTGTCGCCGCATTCACTCGCGCCGCCGTAACCGCTCACTTTAAAACAATATTCTTGATAAAATCACTTTGGAGTATATATAATATTTTTATGTACATGGGAAGAATGAGGGCAGATCCTTGTTTCTCAGATTATCGAAACGTTATTTCCTTGCGCTATTTCGATATGGTCGCATCGCCTTCTTTAGATTCCCTTTCATCCAACTGAGTAGCGCGTAAATTATAATATAATTTAAAATTAAAAATTTTGTACAGCCGACTTCAATATAAGTTATTAAGAATAACTCAAATAACTCAAAAACTGTTAGTCTGACCTTTATCAATTTATATGGGACCACATGAGAAGTATCAGCTTTCATATAAAAAAAGAATCATCGAAATTGGTTCACCCAGTAAAAAGTTATGAGGTTAACACACATAAAAAGAAACATACGCGTCGAATTGAGTACCGTCTCCTTTTTGGAAGTCGGCAGAAAATATTTGCTAATACTCAATACTTAGGGTAGGTGTGATGTTTTTAAATTAAGTCCAACGCACAGGTCACATTAAAGTATTGTGTCCAATGGCTCACAGGCGAAGGCACTCATACTATATGCTATCCGTATGCGTAATCTGATGACCATACGATAAATACAGATGATGAGTTTCAATAACATCGAATACGAACAGTATATTCAAAATTCTAAATCGAAGAAATACTTTTAAAAAAACGTACGTTTACGTGGTAGAGCCATGCTACAGCTATATTAGTAGTATAGTTGTAGCACGAATGGGTCGGCTCGACCGGGGAAGGACCACGCCCTCACAGAATACCAGCTTAAAATAGCAGCTTAACACTGCTGTGTTGAATGATTTGATTCGCAAACGAGGATAGATGTAGATGTCTATGGGCCAGCAACCATTTATCATCAGGTGGACTGTGTGCTCGTTTGTCACCCTATTTATATAAAAAAAAAAACACTCAAGTCAGATATCAATTATAAACAGAAAAATATAAACGACCTTATAAGTAAATTAAATATATTGTATACAGTATAAGATCTACTGTCATCTTTTTTTATAGAAATGAAGTGGCCAACGACCTCTCAGTCCATCTGATGTTAGTGGCTACTGCAGTAGATGAACACCTGCAGTCAATTTCAAACAAAGAAGACTACAGATACGTTGTCACCCCTGAGAACTAAGATGGATTCCTTATACGTCTTTAATTATATTGGCTCTAATATTCAGCTCTTCGTTACGGAGCTATTGTAGTAAAAACTAAATAAAATATGATTTTATTTAGTTTTTAAAATCATATTTTATTTAGTTTTTACTACAATAGCTTAGTTACAAAGCCTAAAATTCCAACACTAATAAGTAGGTATACCCTTATTGTATATTCACAAAAGATTAAAATTATGCACGACGCATGCAATATCAGCTTTGTCATAACAGTGACGCCGGCGTGCATCATAAATAAGAAATGTTAATATTGTTGACCCGATGCTCAAAATAGCCCAAATCTACGTAATATTTCATTCATTCATAATGCCTTTCCACTACACGCTTGCTTAAAATATAACAATATTAGAATTTAGATTATAATTATTTAGATCCGAATATTGAATATGGCGTTAACTATTTCTTTCGTTTACTTTTTATTCACCTTAATTCTAATATACCACATATAATTCATTGTGCTCTAGACCAGAGAATCCTAAAGTGGCTTCCGCGGAACTTAAAGGTTCCGTGGACAAGTCATCAGGGGTCCGCGAAATTATTTATTTTTACTTTTTAATTAATTTCACAGTTATGTACGAATATTATTTTGAAATAGCGCAAACTATGTGATGACAAGAACCCATTACTGTTATGTAGGTAAGTAGGTAGTTAGTGAGAAATCGGGACTAATCGGGAAATGCGGCACGGGTATGCGGTTCAGCTGGTTGCTTCTCCCACCCGCGGTTATAGTTATACACCCAAAAAGGCAATCTTGATGTTGCTCCCTTTTCAACCGACTTCAAAAAAGGAGGAGGTCTCAATTCGTCGGAATCTTTCTTTAATTTCTGAATTTTGAAAACTCTTTTTTGTTTCAAAGGGGTCCCAGGTGGTCCCATTTAAACTTTATCGAAATCGGTCAAACGGTTTTTAAAAACGGTTTTCGGGGTTGCGGTAAATCTGCAATCCTGTGTCTTCTAGTGATTGAACTGGACTATATTTAGTCGCTCCTTTGTCTTATTGCTCTGTCTGAGCACCTACGCTCAGGAAAAGTAAGAAAGGTTGAGCGTGGATGCTCAGCGAGGAATTCTCCAATACCAAGGTGCTGGTCCTCCTGGGGTAGTGTTTTATGTAATTCCGCTACCATATTAAGGGGGGTTTGAGCTTCCAGCCATCTGCACTTACCAGACGAAACGCAGAAGTAAACATCTACTTCACGCTGGTATTCTGCAAAGTCGTGGTACCTCCCCGGTTCGAGCCAGCATGGGCTGTTTTGTAATCGTTTGATGTGGGATTCCATAAATCCATAAAATAAAATGATTTGGTGAATGTTCCATTACCTTAAAACTTTGGGAGCCCCTGATCTAGACACTTGTAATCGTGTAATACAAAGAGCTCTAAAGTAATAGTTTTTAAAACTAACAGAGAATGCTTTTAGCATTAAGTGCGCCTGTACATTGTGTAAGGTTCAATAAAGAATAAATAAATACTATGCTGATATTTTTTAAAACGTCGCTTTATATACATTTGCCTTCCGATAATCCTCTTTATTTAACTAACAATATTTTTATCCGTACTTCTGTATATTTCTTAAATTTGTCTATAAATGCTTTACTTTTGTAGTTATGCGGATATGGAACTCCTTGTGTCTACATATTTGACGAGCCAAGAAGGTAGAAGTAAGTTCCATTTTACCGCCAAATTCGAGGTAAAGCTTATTACTTGGTAGTAATGAGCTGACAATTTAATTAGATTTACATGTATCTATTAAATACCAAGTATCTATTTGCGTTAGATAAGATGATAATTTAGAGCCGTGGTCGCTCAGGGGCCAAGCGCTCGCTGTCACAGTACGCGAGCAACCCGGGTTCAACTCACGCCGGCACCAATGAAATTGTTAATTGCAATTTTAAGTGCTGATTTACCACGTGCTCGGTAGTGAAGGAAAACATCGCGAGGAAACCTGTATGTCTATGAAATGAGAAGAAAAAATATATTTCGTAGACATGCGAAGTTCGCCAACACGCCAATACCCTCTCAGAAATGAGAGGAGGTCAGTGTGAAGTGCCCATCAGTGGTAGGTATATAACTTTTAACTATAAGTTCTGTAGTAACTGTTAACTATAAGATGCTAATTTCATTTTAACATATTTGAACAGTGGTGTTTAAAACGTACAAACAAGAGGAAAAGGGCAAAAAGATCGTATAGGCAAATAATTCACAAACTCTTAAGTATGTAAAAAAAAACAAGAGCTTACCATCTCCTTTATAACATATTCGTCTTGGAATCTTTCCCGCTGTTAAAGAGTTCGGTCGTTCCGGCCTCACCAGTTCGCCACCGTTTTCCAATTTATCTTTCTTTGGTTCTGAAAACAAAAGAATAATGTTATTTATCTAGCTTTTTAACGTTGTTTGTGAAATTTCATCAAAATGCACTGCAATATCAGGTTAAAAGTTTGATGACCATTCGTGTCATTCGTTCTTTTAAAGTTATTTTATTCTATTTTATTAAAAGTACAGTAAAGTACTCTTTATAAATTAACATTAATTCTAAGCTTAGAAAAACAATATTTTGCAATAACACTCCTAAAATAATATAAAGAGCTATCACATAAGATGCATTTTGTATTTATAATATTTCCCTTTCACAAATTACATCGACATATTATACCATTATTAAATGATTGGAAAATGTTATAATAATTTACATAATATACTGCATGATTGCAATAAAACCGGTCTCAACCATTTTTAAGTACTGATTTACCACATGCTCGGCGGTGAAGGAGACATCGTGAGAAAATCTGCATTGCACCTGTGTGATAAATTATATAAAATATTTCGAAGGCATGTAAAGTCCGCCTATACGCATTGAGGCTGCGCGATGGACGATTTTTGCCCTAAAGTCCTAATTGACCTCAAAAATTAGAGTAGGTCTGTGCCCAGTGGTGGGACGTAACTAGACTTTACTTCATGAATATATGTATATGAATAGTCCATGTTTGTAGCACTGTTGTTTCCCGTTTCTCACTATAATATTTGTTATGCATCACAGCCATGCGATATACGTATTACGAAGCAAAACATTAACGGGCCACGAAGTAAAAGCGTTTCCGCGCGCGAATCAGATGTTTCTATTAATAGATGATAGGAGTGACGGCCGGGCGCCACGCGATTCCCATTCATCGGCAATGCTTCACAAATCGCGAGTGCTTGCATGAAAAAGCTGTTTTTTTTATTAACTCTTAGAGCACCCGAGTACTAAAATTGTCTCTTCTCTCGATCTCATATAATAGACCTTTTTTATTGGATAAGGGTGACAAACGAGCACACAGTCCATCTGATGGTAAGTGGTTGCTGTGACTCATAGACATCTATATCTATCCTCAATTACGAATCAAAATGCAGATGCGTTTGTGACCTGTGAGGACTAAGATTGAATGCCTCGTTTTCAGTAAACGAGTCTTACGATAAAGCTGACATTAATTACCCTCTTGAATGAAGCGATTTAAATGGCTAGCCGTGTAGTGGCAATGTTACCGTGTAGTGGCGGTGTGAGAATATCTACTACCTCATATCATTCCGTGGGTGTCGTAATAGGGGACAGAGGGAAACAAAACAGGAGATGGACAGCAGCGTCTTCCTTATAACGACTGAAAATAAAAAAAAACTGCGATTGCCAATCCAAGCGTTACAACTATGGCAAATATATCCGTATGAGGCAATCTATGGCGGAGGCCTATGCTCAGCAATGGACTGTAACAGACCGTAACGGTAAATGGCGAGCAACAGGCGACACCGGCCTTGCTGCACGTTATAATGAACCATTAGACCATTACTCAAACAAAATTACAACATAGGACAATTATTATACCGAGACAAAATGCATTAAGGTCATTATAAAAACTAGTTTATCTACTCTGGATTATTTCGCAATTAATTCATTCAATTGATCTCGTGGTGGTCAATATTTCAAGCAAATATGATTCACTTATGAAACAAAACAGCATGTTTGGCATTCGTTTATAATGTGGTAGATGTTTACTGGGAAAACAATGCGAAGGTCAAAACGTAGTCATGACTTGCTACTAAGCTCGTTTATACTTACTTACCAATGTGCTTAATTAATCAGTGTTTAGCATTTATATTTCAACATATATAACTTCTGTAGATTATTTCCAGCTGATAGCTGTGTCTACTCAACAAAGTGGGGGGAGGTCGTTGCGCGGGAGCGCTTGGTCCGGGGAAGGGGTGAGGTTGACGCAGATCGGATCGATTCAGTCGCCCTTGGCCATGCCGCCCTCACTCCAGAGGTCGTTTGCTGAGGCATTATGTAAGACTGTTAAAGTTTCTAAACCCAGTTACTTTCAAATCGCAGAAAACTTAACTTTCTCATAAGTAATACTTATTACTGAATATAATATATAACCATACTAATTACACATCATATTTTTAATTATTTCATTTACTAAAGACATTAGTTGTATAAAACATACCATATATTAGTCATAAAAATCTTTTACATTACTCATGAACATCATTGTTATAGAATAATAAAACCTTTAAAGACAAAAAAACCTTCGCTTATCGTCTTTCCAAGTGATGACGAAACTAGAAAAAAATGTCTAGTCGCGAGGACATAATTGTGCCATATCATACGGTATTGGCAATACAATGTCATGAGATTTCGTTGGCAGCACACGATTATTGCTCGTCATTCTGCGTAAAACGACGCGAAATCACCGCAAACACTTTAAAAATACTCCGTACAGTGAATACAAAAAGCATGCCGACTATTTGGCGAGTTTACACACGTTTGATATGTTGTTCAAAACAGTAACCACGACCACACTGACTTGGTTTTTAATATACGAGTATTGCTAAAAACTATACGTAGGCGTAGTCAAACGACCACAAATTTCAGACGTAGGAATCGCCGTACAGTAGGTTCTCCGGTTTCATAACAAAATGAGAGGAAAATAAATAACAATATTATTTTCTAAATCACTCATAAATAAGTATGCCTCTTTTTATAATAATATGCATTTTAATTAATTTTCTTATATATTCTGCAGTTATAGCCTATAGGCGTCCCACGCATATAACGTGGGCGTAGGCCTCTTCCTTCTCTCATTTTGGAGAGGGTTAAGTCGAGGTAGCTCAGGGGCTGAGGGCGCGCTGTAAATTTCACACTATGAGTTGTACTATTATTTATTCTGTGCTATTAGTAACTTGTGTTCGATCCCCGCCGGCATTAATGAAATTGTTAGTTATAATTTTAAGTGCTGATTTACCACGAGTTCAGCGGTGAAGGAAAACATTGTGAGGAAATCTACATGTGTGTGAAATAAAATAAAATAAAATACATATATTTGGAAGACATGTGAGTCCGCCGCCACGCATTGATGCATTGGCAGCGCGGTGGACGCTTCCTCGCCTTAAAACCCTCAGAATATAAATATTATGTAGGTAGGTATGCCGGAAGAAAAACAATATGAACAAACCAAATCAATATTTGTTAGTTAAACCATACTTTTATCCACCAAATATTTATTAAGTGTAGCTTTTAGTTGTCGATTATTAAATATATTTATTCGCAATATATTATGCAGATGCAAAATGAATCACAGAATTTAACAAAATGTTTAAATTTGAACGAACTAAAGGCACAAAGTATTTTAATAAGAAGTACCTAATCGGTAATCGCGAAAAGCGCGACGTAAGTCTAACTGTGCTTAACCACAGAATATATAATAGTACTACGTAGTATAACTTAGGCTTTTACGATTCTGAACTGATAATAAAATTTTAAAAATTGCAAAACTTATAAAGAAGTAATAATTTTATGGACGCTGTAACTCAAAGGTTAATAGTAGTACGCGAGCATACCAAATTCGATCTCTGTCGGCAATACTTAATTGGCAATTTAAATGTTAATTTACTATGTGCTACACGATGAAGGATAACATCGTGTGGAAACCTATGAAAAAAAAAACACTATTGAGGACCTACGAACCGAAAACAAAACATATTTTTAATATTTGCTATTTCACCGTATAAATAATTCCTGGTTAAATAACGAAGTATTTATTCATAATTACAAAGTAATGAAAATGAAAAGTATAAAAAATATATTAATTTTGTTTGTCAATTAGGACGATTTAATAATATAACTCACAAAAGACACTTCTAATTAAATTGTTTCTTATGACACAAAATCTGATATAAGTTTACATTTTGTGCTAGCCAATGATAGGTATTTTGCTTTATATAATTTTAATAAATTCAGTAAAGTAGGTCACATTCTGTCAGCAATGGATGTTGTTTGGCAACGTGAAAATACTCAACGGTATGACAGTGACTAGTTGCACGCGAGCGTCGAGACGACGCCTCTACTCAAAGAGATAATAACCTTACGCTGAAAAATACAACTCCCTGCTTTCAGCGCCAGAACAGTAACTAAGCTAACGAGATAATATTTTTCTAACGAAAGATGCCATCCGTAGTACTATATTATAACGCATGCCGTGTTCGTTACCGTAGCCTCCAAAAAGTGAATACCTCAAATTTCGAAATTGACCTATATGCTTTAATTCTCTAAGTAAATAAAAATATAAATTATAAATAGACATTAGTCATTTAAATATTTTCGCAACTGTGATTCAGGCATAGTTGTGAAAGCCAAAAATAAGTAGAATGTTTGCTTTCATCATATCAATTCTAAAAACAAAGCAATATGTACAACGAAACGAAACTATAAGTACCTACATTATACAACACATAAAACAAAATACGTAAGGTTTTGTTACACACTTTTAGATCTTACATATCATCATCATCATCATCATTACAGCCCTTCACAAGTCCACTGCTGAACATAGGCCTCCCCCAAGGAATGCCACAAAGCACGGTCACGAGCTACCTGCATCCATTGACTTCCTGCAAGTCTAACCATGTCATTCCATCTAGTGGGGGGTCGCTCTACATTTCGCCTACCGGTACGAGGCTGCCACTCGAGAAACTTTCCTCTCCATCGGTTGTAGGTTCTTCGAACTATATGGCGGGGCCATTGCCACTTCAGCTTACTAATCCGTTGGGCTATGTCCGTTACTCTGGTACCCAGTTTTGCCACCATATTTAGGTGTATGGTTGCAGAAACAAATTACATAAACATAATATATCTATCTAAGATTTATGTTAGAACAGTTCAAAATGGTACACATTATTTGAATACTAGACTTTCCGTAAACATATTATAAATAGCAGTATCATATATAATATCCATTCGAGTGACCTTCCAGATAGATATTGAAATACCGAACAATAGCAACGCAAAACTTTTTTTTTCCAATGAAACATCGGACAATAGAAAACTGGTTCCCAGTGGGCGTTACATTTTCTGTTCTTTTATTTAGTGAAATTAAAAGATAAATCGAGTATTTGTGTTGAGAGGGAGCGAAGGCGGGTGGTGCAGCGGAAGCGGCTCTGGGTCAAGGGCGCGGCCGCGACCGCAGCTGGCTTCAGGAAGCTGCCGTCTGACATTCCCCGGAATTATTACTTTGCTTTGCTTTTATCCCGTGCAAGGACACCTCATCATATATACTTACATGTTAAATTATACTTTACTAAGATCAAGACTAATGTAGGTTTAAAGTAAAGCATTGTGTTAATCGCAAAGTTAACCATAAGACGTGGTTATACTAGCGATCCACCCCGGCTTTGCACGGGTGATTTCTGGATCTCCACAACATGTATAGTTTTTATTTTCAAACTATAAAATGTTTGATTATGTAAAGCTTTATACTGTCTTAGTTCTAAGGTACTGTTAAACTGCCATAATCTTAGATTTATTTTCCTTATAACCGGTAGATGATTACGTCAAATCACAAATATTTAACAAAGCAAACATGTTAAATTAAAGCGTCTACGTAACGAAGTGTTACCTATTCTCTTTTGGAAAACATTAATTGAATGCAATTTTTTTTATAGCATAGCGTGACAAACGAGTACACAGTCCACCTGATGGTAAGTGGATACTGTAGCCCATAGACATCTACATCTATCCCCGTTTGCGAATCAAAATGCAGATGCGTTGTCAGCCTTAAGGACTAAGATGGAATGCTTAGTTTCCAGAAAAAAGGGTCTCCGGTTCTCTACACTCACCGTAGGAAACAGCATTAAGCTGCTATTTTACGCTGGTATTCTGTGAGAGCGTGTTCCTTTCTCGGTCGAGCCGACCCATTCGAGCTAAAACTATACAATTAATTTTTTTAAATTTTTTTTTATATAAAAACGTTACCCCCACACTAGGATTTTCTCCTGTGTCGTGGAGGCAGTTTACAAACATAAAATGCACAAGGACAAACATCCAGACCCGGAACAATTATTTGTAGGCCATACAAATATTTGTTCCCCCCCCCCAGCGCAACAACTGATTGCTAAGCCACTGCGCCACGGAGCCGTCAGCTGCAGCTGTAGCCGTGTAATATAGCTGCAGCATGGCTCTACCACGTACAATGTATCGAGTTTGACAGTAGATGTATAATTTCGTAAAGATGGTTGACACAAGGATGGCTAGGTACGGGAAATTAGCGTAAAGTATTCCATCCTGTGCCAACAAAGGTCGGTTCTCATATCATTATTATAATTGTAGATTTTAATCATGAGCGCACAGTGAACTGATTCAAGCAACGCGACGGTGCGGTTTTGAAGAAAAAAAAGAGGTCATATTATACGCACTGTACGCAATTACACTGGCTCTGTGGCTCAAACCAGAACACAGCAGTAGGTGTACTGCTGCTTGGTGGTAGAGAAAGGAGTGTGGTACCAACATAGAGTGGCTGCTTGACAAAAAGTTAGACCCTAAACTTCCAAATAATTATTTTACGTTTTCTTAACGTACCTACCTACATTACCATAATATGGGTACTCGTAGATTATTTTTTTACAAGGTTAATATCTCATTAGGCGTGGAATGCAGTGATTGACATTCAACTCATAAAGTGATAGGTGCTGCGAGCGCACACGCAAGTTTCAAATAGGAGTCCAAGGTCGACGTGACGACGCCTGAGTCTGTTATCCACCGACGCCGCATCCCAGATAACATCCGTCTTTTATAATACAGTACTATGTAATATATTATATTACGCATATTGCTTTAGTGAACTCTTTTCAATAAAATAGAGCCGGTAACGCGCGAAATAATTTAAAATTAATTCTGGCATTTTAAATTCTCTGGTATTTGTGTGGACGACGCAACGATGAACTTATTCTTATGTTTATTGCATTTCTATAAATAAAAACATCTTTGAGATGATAAAGATAAGCAAGTCACTTTTAACTTCTCATTTAGAGGTTTGTTAATTGTTGTGATTGGTCCGATATTTGAAAAGTACCTACCGCCATGTTTCAAGTCCAAAAAGTCCGATTCTACCATTTTAATGAATATTTTCTAAATCCTACGTCCGTAAACTTAAGAACGTGAACTTACTTCGTCTCACGTTGAAATGATAATTCGCAAAACAATTTCATTAGAAATTTAAAAATCGACGTCATTCGTCGCTTAATTATCTAATGAATAGCTAATAAGGCTTTTATTAAAATCAAGTCGTTTTTTTTTTGCAAAAAAAATATTGAACTTACAATTAGCCAAATGGAAAGATGATAATGTGGGCAGTCCGATTAGCATCCATACCTATTTTTTTTTATTAATTATTTATGTACAGGTGTATATTCGTACGGTGAACCCACACTGAACTTTTATAACAATAGGAACTAAATAAAGTTAAGTTGGGCGGCGAGTAGGCGGCCGTGTAGGCGCTTACAGTCGCACATGAATTCTTAAGCAAATTTGCCATTAAATGACAAATTATTTATCAGTTTGGAGGAGTAACGTAATGAACAAAACGACGTCACCAGGGACAAAAGCTCTTGTAAGTTAATTGCCATTAAACTTTATAAATCGTTAAATTTGTTTACCTATACAAATCCCAAATAACTGACACCGTCATCATCATAATCCAACAAATATTAAAATAACAAGAAAAGGATGTGTGACGATACATTATGTGCAAAAAAGGAATATTTAAAATAACGTAAAAATGAAATTGTTGTTGAAACTCATATTATGATGATAAGTATGTTAAGTTATTTAATGATAAATTGTAATATGTTATTAGCATCTTTGGTGTACTTGTGTTTTTATACTCATTCTATCCTAAACTTACATTACAGAGTTGATACAAAAGAAAAAAAATAAAGAGAATAACGATCGAGTTATGAGATCGAAACGTTGGCGATTGCGACGTGGGAGTGGTGCGGTGTGATGCAAGTGCGACGGGATGCATGGGTACCGTTGGTGCGCGCGAACAGAGTGAGGGTGTTCGTGTGGCGAGGCACGGGCGACTTGCGGCGCACGTAGTAGTGGTCGTGGCGCTGCGGCGGCGGCGGCGGCACGAAGGGCGGTGGCGGTGGCAGGCGCGCGGGCCTCCGCCGGGCGCCGCCCGCGAACGCGTCCATGGCGGCGAGCGTACCCACGTCGCCCATGCTCGCGGCGCGCTCGCGGCTGGAAGACTGCGCCCGGTACGCGATCGTTACGTCTCCCTGCGAACCCACGCCCCGCGCGCCCGCTCTAGCCCGCGAACCTCCGCGCGCGCTCTTCGATCGCCGCCCGCCCTGCGCTTAGTCGTCCGCCCGCCCACGCGCCACCGAGCTTTGTTTTGAATTTTTAATTTATCGCCATTCATCTAGCGCTCGAGCCACATGTACGACATAGCTAGCAGCATTGTGCTTAACAAAGTTCGGTGACCCGCTTTCATCCCTAAGCTCTAGATCTACACAAAAAAATAACTTTAAGTAATAGGTAAAAACTATGTTTAAAAAAGTAAAAAGAATAAAATAATTTCACATTCTGAGTCGGTGCTTAGACATATTGATTGTATAGAAGAATTGAAGCCCCGACATCAACAAATGAAATTATTTCATTCTTTTTAGTTCTTTGTAGTCGGCTTTTACTTTTTGTTAGGTTTTTTTTACCCTTTTGAGTTGACTAAGCAAAATCACAAGTTCAAGGTAACAACTAGAATGTCGTCTGTATAGTTACAAACATAACAAACTTCATACCCTATTTTTCCATCCTTCGGAGTGATTTTTTTTTTAATTTAAATTCGACTACCCCTAAAGTACATATAATTTTGTACTTTGCTAACTTAAAGTACTTTAGTAATAAGAAGAATAATTAAAATCGGTTTTGCTGTTTCCGAGAAATGAATAAAAAACATAAAAGATTTAAACATGTAAAAATATAAAAAATATAAACGTATACATAAAAATATTTACTTTAGATATTTGCTTTAAAAACGAGAAGTTTATATATTTATAGATTATAGAACCTTCCATTTCTTTGAACTCGGTTAACAATAAATTATTAGAATTAAGTAGTTATTAAGAACGTGATAAATTAACTTTCGTAGACTTTGAGCCTAGAAACTTGAGGGTTTCGTAAAGTATCTTATTTACGATATATTTGTAATCGAGCAATGTTAGCGTAAAATACAAGGTGGAGATCGTTTAATTTAAAGCTGCACGTGCCTCCCCTGAACTTCTGGTAGAGTTTGTCACGTTTACCGTATTAAGTATTATTATTTCTATATTTGCACGCCCTTTCTGTATAGTGTTTTGATATATTTAAAATTTTTTACTATCTTTAACATGATAAATGTGATAAAATCTGTCAAAAATACAAGAGAGACTTGTGCAGTTTTAAATTAGATGATCTCTATATATGCTTATTTATCAACCTACTTCAATAAAGAAACAGGATCCCAATTCGTCGGAATATTTTATGTGTAAGTTTCAGGCCTAAACAATTATATACTACGTTGTCCGATTTCAGTCATTACTGCCTACCACTTTGTACCTGAGATGGGGTGGCCCCATATAAACTTGATCAAGATCTGATAATGAGATTCATGAGAAAATCATTAAATTTCAATTTCAGATGCCTTCATCTGAACGATATATGGGCGGATAATTATTTACTGCGTAAACTGATTTTAATTGATTATACTATTTCTAGTTCTTTGAAGTCAATGTTAACATTTTTAAACGTTTAATTATATTGTTGGATTTGTACAAAGTGAAAGGACATTCATTTAAATTTCATTTAAAAATATATTAGATCGTAACAACGAATTATATCACTGTCATTTACTTATTGCATAGATGTCTTGACAGTTATACGGTACAAAAGCGAGTTGGATCCCATTTGTAATCCCAATTTTATATGCTCGGCGAAAATAAAACAATCGAGAAAGCTATATCTGCTTTGATGAATATATTTCAAAATCATGAATTGAAGGCAGGGTCTTGGTAATGCCGTGTAGCGGCGGCCTAAGAGATCCACTACCTCTTACCAAACAATATACTCGTATATTATTACTTAGAAGCACTAAAACCCCATACTATCCCGAGAGTATCGTAAAAGGCGACACAGGGAAATGAAACAGGAGATAGGCCGCAGCATCTTCCTGATACACTCACAACTCAAAATAATAAAAATTGCGATTGTCAACCCGCTTGCTAAGAGAGGGAACTATAGCAAATATTCGAATTGAGATGCTACATTTATCGATTTAGGTTTTTCCCTGTATAGGTAGATGTTAGTAGGAAATATAAATAAATAAATTTCCCCTATGAGGCAATCTATAAAAAAAATACCTATTTTTATTTATTTATTTTAGGCAGAGCCCATAAGTATTACTTACAAATTAAACAAGTGGGATGCAGGAAGTAAAGACTGTGTAAGAACCTCCGAAGGAGGCGGAGTTATAGCCGAAATAAGAATTTTTTTTTTGGTATTTGGCCATTTTGCCCTCTAGGAGTAATGAGAACTTTTTGCCTCTATTCAACCATGACCCCCATGACATCCTCTAGATGATAGGCTATTCAAACTGACTAGGCCTGAGTATTTGTCTGCGTTGATGGTTTTTGATGGTTCTGTCGTGTAGTGGCGGTCAAGAATATCCACTACCCCATATCTTCCCGTGGGTGTCGTAAAAGGCGACAAAGGGAAACAGGCAGGAGATGGGCAGCAGCATCTTCCTGATAATAGCCAAAATTACAATAAAAAAACTGCGGTTGCCAACCCGCTCGCCAAGCGTGGCAACTATGGCAAATACCCCCGTATGAAGAGAGTAACAAGGAGACGGCCCCCAGTCCCCGGCGGCCCCGCTATTCCTAGCTACGGTGGACCATGGTAACGGCGGGACAGGGGGTGCTAAGAATCTCCGGTGGAGGTTCAGTTGCCACCTTAGACGACTCGACCTGGCAACGTACAACGCACGCACCCTGAGAACTAACGAGAAGATCGTGGAGCTGGAAGAAGAAATAGACAAGTTACGCTGGCATATTATCGGATTATCCGAAGTCCGAAGAGAGGGGGAGGACACGGTAATCCTCGAATCCGGCAACTTGCTCTATCACCGGGAGGGCGATCATCTGTCCCAAGGAGGTGTCGGATTTATCGTCCACAAGTCTCTCGTTAACAACGTTGTAAAGATCGGGAGTGTGTCGACGAGGGTTGCGTACCTTATACTTAGAATCACCAAACGGTATTCGCTGAAGGTCATACAAGTTTACGCACCAACCTCGGCAAACCCCGATGAGGAGGTGGAGGAAATGTATGAGGATATCTCTAGCGCCATGCATTCCTCCAAAACCCAATATACAGTGTTAATGGGAGACTTCAATGCAAAACTAGGCACAAGAGAGAACGGTGAGCTGAAAGTAGGGAAATTTGGAATAGGGCAACGGAACCCAAGGGGCCAGCAGCTGGCCGACTTCATGGAGAAAGAGGGACTCTTTATGATGAACTCTTTCTTCCAGAAGCGGCCCCACAATACAGCTTGTATTGAAGAAGCGATCGAGCGGAACCAAGGCTCCAAAGTCTTTGCCAGAGATCTGTCTGCCAGAAAGAGCCAACTGTCAAAGCTGAAGACCGAGTGTGGCAGCATCGTTTCCGGGGCACCTGAGATTTTGAGTGAGATTGAGAGGTTCTATGGACAGCTGTACACGTCATCGTTGGAGCCACACGCAAGTGTGAGTAACGATCCAAGAGGGAGTCTTATCCGACACTATTCCGAAGATATCCCGGAAGTCAGTCTGAGCGAGATTAGAATGGCTCTCCAGCATCTTAAAAACGGCAAGGCCCCAGGCGAGGATGGAATTACAGCGGAGCTTCTGAAAGCGGATGGAAAAACGGTACTGGAAGTCCTTCAGAGGCTCTTTAATTCCGTCCTCCATGGTGGCATTACACCGGAGGCGTGGAGCAGAAGTGCGGTGGTCTTGTTCTTCAAGAAAGGTGACAACGCTCTCTTGAAGAACTACAGACCGATTTCCCTTCTGAGCCGCGTCTACGTGCTGTTTTCGAGAGTCATTACGAATCGTTTCGCACGCAGACTTGACGACTTCCAGCCTCCTGAACAAGCTGGTTTCCGAAAGGGCTTTAGCACCATAGACCACATACATACCCTTCGGCAAGTTGTACAGAAGTCCGAGGAGTACAATTTGCCACTATGCCTGGCGTATGTGAAATGTGTAAATTTCAACGGAATCAAAGGCGTATGAGAAAGCCTTTGATTCCGTCGAAATTTGGGCGGTGCTGCAGTCCCTTCAGCGGTGCCAAGTTGACTGTCGGTATATCGAAGTGCTGAAGTGCTTGTACAGTAGGGCTACGATGGTTATCCGAGTACAG
The DNA here is from genome assembly GCA_963668995.1 of Parnassius mnemosyne. NCBI lineage: Eukaryota > Metazoa > Arthropoda > Insecta > Lepidoptera > Papilionidae > Parnassius > Parnassius mnemosyne. Next base: position 30,297,686 of record CAVLGL010000035.1, on the reverse strand, counting down.
AACCAGAGTACGAAACCTATCCAATTGCAGAGAGGTGTAAGACAGGGTGACGTCATATCCCCGAAACTCTTCACTGCTGCATTGGAAGACGTTTTCAAGCTTCTGGACTGGAAAGGATACGGTATCAACATCAATGGCGAGTACATCACTCACCTTCGATTTGCCGACGATATAGTCCTTATGGCAGAATCGCTGGAGGACCTAAGCACCATGCTCAATAACCTCAATAGTGTCTCCCAACGAATAGGTCTTAGGATGAACATGGACAAAACAAAGATCATGTAAACATGACATTAAAATGTCCATGTCACACCTATGCCGGTAGTTGTTGGGAGCACTAAGCTCGAAGTTGTTGACGAGTATGTTTACCTGGGCCAAATAGTCCGACTAGGTAAGTTCAACTTCGACTGAGAGGTGAATCGACGGATTCAACTCGGCTGGGCAGCGTTCGGGAAGCTACGACACATCTTCTCGTCAGACATACCTCAAAACCTTAAAACGAAATTGTACAACCCGTGCGTGTTGCCAGTGATGACTTACGGATCTGAGACGTGGTCCTTCACTGCTGGCCGTATGAGGAAGCTCAAGGTCGCTCAGCGAGCTATGGAGAGGGCTATGCTCGGAGTTTCTCTGCGTGATAAACTTAGGAATGATCCGCAGTAGAACCAGAGTAACCGACATAGCCCAACGGATTAGTAAGCTGAAGTGGCAGTGGGCCGGCCATATAGCGCGAAGAACCCACAACCGATGGGGAAGAAAGGTTCTTGAGTGGCAGCCTCGTACCGGTAGGCGAAGTGTAGGGCGACCCTCCACGAGATGGAGTGACAACCTGGTAAGACATGCAGGAAGTCGATGGATGCAGGTGGCTCAGGATCGTGCTTTGTGGCATTCCTTGGGGGAGGCCTATGTTTAGCAGTGGACTTATGAAAGGCTGTAATGATGATGATGATGATGATGATGATGGTTTTTTTGTGTACTCGATCAATAGTATTCCTTTGGAATCCCAAAACACTGTGGCCATGATTTTACCGGCCGATGGAGTGACTCTGAACTTCTTGGGGGGAGGGGGGTCTGATCCCTTTTATACCATTGTATAGACTCCTGTTTATTCTCAGGGTCATAGTGGGGAACCTACGTTTCAATCTCCTGTAACTATCCTACCGAAAACACTAATTGGATCTTCACCACACAGCTCTAAAAACTCCCTAACAGTTAACCCGCGCCTGCTTTTGAAGCGCAGTGATCATCGAAAAGGTTGAGATAGTCATATAATATGGTGGTCATCGAAAAAGACCCCCCCCCCACCCGGGCGGGAGTCATCTTCAATGCTTTCCCTGCCTCTTTTGAATTCACTTGACCACTTCTGTACGGTTGACATTGAAGGAGCAGTCTTGGTAAACGGCCACCATTACTTCATGGAAGTTATTTTGAGTTTTTCCTTGTGTAGTGAGAGAGAGAGATTTTTTATCGAGTCAGTCATTTCCTTCGTCTATGACTGAAGGTAACATAAGAAGTAATGAAGTTATCAACACGAAATTTCATATCTATACCCTCATTAATTTCATTAGCTAATGATTTTTTTTAATTACCCACATTATTAGCAAGACACCCTAATACCGAGAATACATTGAACGCCCCTGGTAACTATGGAATATGACGTCGTTCAAATATCCACCGAGGCTTCTCACTGTGGACCAGATCCGTTAGGTCGAATTTTCGATGACTCTGCCGCAGAGATCGTTTTTCGTTTCGTTAATGGCACGTCAAAAGAGGTGTCCATGGAATGGAAAACCGGCAACAACCTTGTAAAAGAAAGAAGGTGAGAATAATATAGCTGTCTTATTCTGTACCACGTAAAAAGTCATACGTTTAAAGAGTTCACTACAAGAAATTTGTCCTTATTTTAGGATTCCCTCTATGTTAGTAATTATTCTGTGCTCTTTCTGCACCCACTAAAATGTCTATTATGTTATTTGTTGCTGCGCATAATTTCACTCTCCTATACATTAACTATACAATAACAATGTTAAGAAATTGTTAGACATTTGCTCTTTTATAATATAAATTGGATTTTTAACCCCCGACACAAAAAGAAGTGTGTTGTAAGTTTAACTGCTATGTGTATCTCTCTGTCTGTGGCACTGTAGCTCATAAACTGGTGATCCGATTTGGGTGCGCTTTTTTTTTAATTTAAAGGAAGGTTTTCTAGACTTAGACATGTTTTATCAAAATCGGTTCAGCCGTTTCAAGATCATCAGCTGTTATTGTTTCGGGGGGTTTTTAAAATTTTTAATTTAAGTTATTACTATTTTGTTATTCAAAATAGCAACTTTCAGCGTGTGTAAATAATAACTACCTATCAAATGACCTACAGTTTATTTTCGATTCAATGTTAGTAATAGTGCTTGGCAAATGTGTGTCTTTATATATTATTCATTAGAATGTTCATGTCATACAATAATTACCGAGCTATTACCACACCCAACTATTACCGAGCGAAACAGTCCATTTTGAATCAATATTAATGAACATTTGCATCACAACTAAAATGGTTTGCTTGGCGGTAATCCTCCTCTCAATTTAAATTAGCAGACTTTACGTGTCTTCGAATCATTTTAGGGTTCCGTAGTTGAAGAGAACCCTTATATTTTCACCATGACAAATTAATCTGTCAGTAATTAATTTTTTGTCAATATTTAATGATTCTTTGACTACTACTTTTATTTTTATTTAACCCATGAAATCCAGTCGTAATAAATTCCACGCGAAGGCGATGTCACGGGAAACAGCTAGTAATCTATATAATCACTACGTTTTACCATCGACTATTATGTTTGACAATTGACATTGGCAGTGTGAACGTAAACAATTAATGTTTTATTTCATCTCATAAAAAGCTCAAGGTCACTCATCGAACTATGGAGAAAACTATGCTTGAAGTTTCACTACGTGATAGACTTAAAAAATGAGGAAATCCGCAGTAGAACTGGAGTAACCAACATAGCCCAACGTATTAGTAAGCTGAATTGGCAATGGACCAGCCATATAGCTCCAAAGCGAAGTGTAGGGCGGCTCCCCACTAGATGGAGTGACGACGTGGTAAGACATCCGGAAAGTCGATGGACTTTACGGATGTCTTACCACGGCTTTGTATAATGCCACAAAGCATAGCTCAGGACCATGCTTTGTGGCATTCCTTGGGGATGGCCTATGTACAGCAGTGGACTTGTGGAGTGATGATGATGAGGCATAAAACGAGAAGCGTGTATGTTTATTAATTATAAAGGTACGTGAACTTTGTTATTGTAATTGTGAATAGTATTCACATTGTCTAAGTTTGATTGAACGCCGCACCTGGAAACAGAACAGGCTCTCAAGTTAGAACACAAACTTATTATCATAACAACTTGTACGTACCTCGCCGCGATAATTACATGATATGCCTACAATCTATAGAATAATGCTGGGAGTTAATCATTGTTCGTGCATTTGCTTACTTGCGCTTATTGACGTCATGTGGCAAATTGCAGATGTGAGTATTGTGCATCTGTAGGTGGAAGGATGACGTTTGTTCGTGTGTGCCTCGAGATAGTTATAACGGTTGCGAGTAGCATCATTCAGTCAAAATAAATAAAATTTATTAAGGTTGACGCTAGTTATGCTAGCGTCTTTTATCCACACATAAACCTTTGAATACTGTAATAAGTAACGTGTTACACCAATAATGCTGCTGTCCGTAACGTGAATTTGGTAGTAAGAGCCAGCTTAATTATAAAATTCTAGGAAAAGTACAGAAGGTAAAGAATAAACATGGTGGGAGGGTGCGTTAAATTATTGAATTTATTTCAGCAGATTTAGGCTTAGGACTTATGAGACCGTAGGGCCGCAGAATTAAAACTGCAGTAAAATTTGAAAAGGCGTATTATTTCCAAAAGTGATTGGGATTTCTGTTTACTAAAAGAAGAAATTTAAAACATTTATTTCTCTATTATATGTTCCAAAGATATTATACGAGTATATTATATATATTATAAGTATATTACGAGCACGGAGGGGTGTGAGATTTGGCATAGATAAAGGTTATTTGGAGAAGTAGTTACAAATACATGAAAATGTATACATGAAAATAATTAGATGGCACGTATAATAATATATGATTTATTTCTACTCGTTTAATATCTTTGGAACATATAATAGAGAAATAAATGTTTTAAATTTGTTCTCATTTTTATGAGAGATGTTTATGCCTAAGGCCTACATATTCGCTAACGCCGAGCGGTGGAATCGTGTGAATCATAAAAAAGCCGCTTGGTTTCCACACGCACGTTATGACTTCGCCATGACAGACATTCTAAGACTAAGAATCAATGCCCAAACAAAGTCCAAATTGTGCCTAATGCAAGTGAATGCCGATACGACAAAGATGCATAAACTCTAAAGCTGAGCATATGAACTAAACATGACGTGTAGTAGTTGTTTTGGGACTGTTTTATTAATTAACAAATAATGCGGTCGGCAAACAAAATGTATTCGTTGTTGAAAAGCTCAATCCAACCAAAGTAATAAGCTAAAGAAATAAGTAAGCTAGATTGTATGTTCGGCTTTCATCTAGCTCGATTGAATGGCAAAATAATCCGGGTTTATTTGACTTGAAAACTGAATGCTTTGAGTATTTACAAACAACCATAAAACAACAAAAAAATCGTGTGATTTATTACGATTCATGACGTAGCGTCAAAAGGTTTGCGCTCATATGTGGCAGCCAAAGAAGATAGTTAAATAAAAAAGCAAGCTGTATATTTTTACGCCATCCCGTTTTTGATATCGAAAATGTTTATGGAAATATCATAAAATTCTTTTTCTCTATTGCTCATTGCAATAAGTTTTTGAGAGTGAAATATTTGCGGGCAAGGATTAAAGTTAAAGTGAGTATTCGTCCAAACCACAAAATAATAATTGGTCTTAGGGTCTGGATTTACTGTTATTGCGATTATAATAACAACTGTCGGTCTGTCAGATCTAAAGCGCGTAAAACCCCTGTACAGTGTTTTTATAGAATAAGGGTGACACAAGAACACACAGTCCTGATCGTAAGTAGATGCTGCAGCCCATAGCCACAGATAAAGAATCAAAATATAACTGCTCCTGAAGACTATAATAGAATGCCCCGTTTACGTACACTCGCCATACGAAATACAGCAACAATAAGCTGCTATTTTACGCTCGTATTCTGTGAGAATACCTTCCTCGGTCGAACCGACGCATTTGCCCGGCAATTATAATAGCTGCAGCGTGGCTCTATGACGTTAAAAACTCTAAATTCTACAACGTGTGATTAGTGCTGATGCTGAAACACACACGCACACTTTGAACGATATTAAATTTGAATCCAGTTAAATAAATCTTTCAAATAAATAAAGTTTCAAAAACAATGTATAAATAAATTTTTCCATTCGAAATAAAATTTAAAACGAAATATAGTTATAACTACAATGATACATTTCATAAAGTAACTTTCGAAAATAACTAGAACATACGTATTATTAGTAGACTTCAAAAAAAGGAGGAGGCTTACAATTCCACTGTGTTTTTTTTAAATATTTTTTTGTATGTATGTTACCATACCATATATACCACGGAATATATTTTTATATTTCGTGATATATACCATATGTATAGGCCATATCTTAGCCAATTGTGAACCGATTTTGAGGATTTTTTTGAAATACGAGTAGGTTATACTTTTGGGGTGTTTCCATATCAATTTGTAGACAAAAATTCCACTCCTAAAAAGGGGCAAAATAGGGAATGAATCTTTTTAATGAAATGAAATGATATGAAAGGATTTTATTCCTACGTCCACCCAAAAGGTTAAAAAAAAACTTTTAAATAAAAGTAAAGGCCGGCTTCAAAGAGTTAAAAAGAAGAAAAAATTTCACATTCTGAAATGGGATCTTTGATTCTTCTATACATAAAATACAGTGAAATAATTTTATTCTTTTTAGTACTTTAAAGTCGGCGTTTACTTTTTGTTAAAAGTAGATTTTTTTAAAAGAGAACAATAGCGAAACGGAAAGTTTCAGATATGATCAATTACCTTTACGTGAAAGTGTGTCGTGTTGTAGTCGTTTTATAAACTATTCGCCACAGTCTCACTACCACGAACGCTAATTTCTTATTTTTGATAATGAAGTGTAACATGATGTTAAGATAAAACGTGTAAGAGGTACTATTTAAACTGGCTTCAATCAATCCTACTTTGAACGTTAATCTCCTTTAATACGCGTACTCTTATTGGCAAATAAAATCAAAATTACAAAGAACAATAGCAATCCATTAAAGTCTATAAAAGTCTACTACTGACCATAGGGCTCAACTTTAGATTGCCTCATAGGATTTTGTAGACACGCTTCGCATGCAGGTTGGCAAGCGCAGGAATTTTTTAATTTGAGTTGGTATCAGAAAGATGCTGCTGCCCTTCATCTATTTCAATTGCCCTTTCTTACCTTTTACGACGCCCTTGGAACTATATTGGGTAATCATTATTCACGGCAATAGCTTCTTAATACGAAACAATTGCAAAAAGGCAAGGTTTATATTCTTCCTTTAAATTTCTTTAATAGCCTTTAATGGCCTACATTGAATGGCTGATTAGAGAAATAAAAAGTTTATTAACCCATGTCCACATCTGGACATAGGCCTTTACCATCATGGGAATATATGATGTAGCCGCCACGCTTGGCATCAAGCGGATTGGCAGTCGTAGTACCAAAATGTTTCGCACCTTTGATAATGAACCCCGTCGCCGGTCTAAACATGAACAAAACTTAGGTCATGTATAACGTCCATGTCACATCTATGCCGGTAGATATTTCAGGTTTGAAGTTTTTGACGAGTATTTTTACCTAAGACAAATCGTCCAACAATGTAAGTTCAACTTCGAGTGAGAGGTCAATCGACGCGTTCAGGATATAACGACATCTTCTCGACAGGTATAACTCAAAACTTGAAAACAAGTGTACACAATGAATGCGTTGGCCAGTGATGATATATGGATCGATAAATTTTTGTTAAGTGATATAGCAGTTGTTCATGGGCGGTGGTCGATACTTACTATCAGGTGAGCATCCTCGTTTGCCCGTACTTCTATAAAAAATCTGAGACGTGGCCCTTCGCTGCTGGCCGTAGGAGTAAGCTCAAGGTCACTCAGCGAACTATGGAGAAAATTATGCTTGGGGTTTCACTACGTGATATACTTAGAAATGAGGATATCCGAGATAGAACCACAACAATCGACATAGCATATCAGTAAGATGAAGTGGAAATGGGTGGGCCATATAGCTCGAAGAACCGACAATCGATGGGGAAGAAAGGTTCTTGAATGGCAGCCTCGTACCGGTAAGCGAAGTGTATGGCGGCCCTCCACTATGGAGTGACGACCTGGTAAATGAAGCAGGAAGTCGATGAATGCACGTGGCTCAGGACCTTGCTTTGTAACGTTCTCTTGGGAGGTCTGTGTCCAGCAATGAATTTGTAATGGACTGTAATGATGATTAGGATGACAACGATAAATTTACAACGTTCTGCAGCGAATGAGAGCGTGTAAACTGTAAGCATTTTTTTGTATTTTATGCATTTGATAGCAAATTGTTTGCTGCAAACCATTCGGATACTCAGTGCCTAGTACAATACCTAGTACTTAATTGGACTTTTCCAATGCGAATGCATTTTTTTTTAAATTTAAATAATAAAGAAGTATCATCAGCAAAAATAAATCTCAAGTATTTTTGTATCAAACAAGATCATTTATGTAGACCAAAAACAAAAAAGGGCCTAGTAACGATCCCTGCGGGACACCTATTCTTATTAAACGCCCTGATAGCAATGCACCGTTAATTGCAACCTCTTGCTCTCGGGTGGAGAGATATGATAATAAGAGATCAAGCATGGTATCACGAATGCCGTAGTAATAAAGTTTCTTAATTTCAATTTTATGATCTACATAATCAAATGCCTTTGAACACTGACACACTGACAGCACCATGGTGTTCTTCCCAGCACTATAAGACTTTATAGCCTCTCTTAAAAGGAGCCGCATGTCTAGTAATGAACTTTTACGGGCTGATGTTGGTTATAATGATGACTAAGCTTTAATGGAAAAGTTTTCCTCGGTGGAAATCTAAAAGTATTTAAATCTTATTCGTTATTTATTACACAGATCAAATTATCGTACCACCTACATTCGCTTTGTTCCCATATCACACCGAATTATGTTATAATAAATTGTTACGAGAGCCAATTTATTAACTAAATTCTCAACAAGTTGGCGACGATTGTATTTTTTTTTTATACGATAAGGGTGACAAACGAGCACACAGTCCACCCGATGATAAGTAGTTGCTGCGGCCCATAGACATCTACATCTATCCTCTATTACAAATCAAAATGTAGATGCGTTGTCACCCGTGAGGACCAAGATGGAATGCCTCATTTCCAGTAAAAAGGGCCTCCGGCCACCTACACTCACCAAGCGAAACGCAGAGGTAAACCTCTACTTCACGCTGGTTTTCTGTGAGGTCGTGGTACCACCCCGGTTCGAGCCGGCCCATCCGTACAACAGCAAAAGCTGCCGCGTGGCTCTACCACTGTTAAAGTATACAAGTTTTGTAGAATTCTCGATATATATTTATATTTATGTTAAGAATACATTTTATGTTGTTCTTAAAACGATCCAAAAATATGATCTAAGGTATTTTATCTAAATCCTAAAGCAACAATAATTTGTGTTGTATTAATACTGACTTCTATTGGGTCTCTAACATAAACTCCGATGGAGAGGAACATACAATCTAAAATTAAATCAAATCTAAATTTTTTTTTTATAGAATAAGTGTGGCAAAAGAGCACACATATTATACGTGGTAGAGCCATGCTGCAGCTATATTTCTGGTATAGTTGTAACACGAATGGGTCGGCTCAACAGGGGAAGGACCACGCTCTCACAGAATACCAGCGTAAAATAGCAGCTATAGCTGCTGTGTTTCGTATGGTGAGTGTAGAGTACTGGAGACCCTTTTTACTGGAAGCGAGGCATTCCATCTTAGTCCTCACGGGTGACAACGCAACTACATTTTGATTCGTAATCGAGGATGAATGTAGATGTCTATGGGCCACAGCAACCACTTACCATCAGGTGGACTGTGTGCTCGTTTGTCACACTTATCCTATAATAAAAAAATCCCTAGTATTTTATGAGGGCGTGGGCCTTCCCTAATCGAGCCTACCCATTCGTGCTACAACCGTAATATAGCTGCAGCATAGCTCTACAACGCAGAAAATAGTCGAAGGTTCTGAAAGATTTTTATTTATTAAAATATTGTTGAGGTTCGCACCATAATTTTATCCCATATACAAGACTATAAAAAATAAAGTAGGCCTGTTTTATGGAAAATGTGAGGGATAAGTGATCTTCTATCCAAATTACCAACAGCTTTCGTAAATATGAAACAGCAGTTATCTAAGTCGTTACCGTATATCCATATATTTGGTAACTTGATCTACTTTTAAGGAGATAATAAATAATGTAGTATTTATAATGCCGGAGCTTCATGCGACATGAACTTCAAAACGGCGCGTATTTTTAATCAAATCACTGCTTTCAGTTGAATTCGAAATGCTTTATATGCGTGTTATTACATTAGGGATGTGATTCTTGGCCTTAAGTACCTATTCCTTAAAATTTTTCACATTTCAATTCATATAGCAATTAATATGTTTAGTTTTAAAATAATATGTTGTAAAGTAGTTTTAAAATAATAATATGTGTAATTAAAATATTCTTTTACACGCTTTATGTATATAGTAGTAGTATTCACATCATCAAGCAGCTAATGATTAATGAGTGTTGTTTAAGTTTTTAAACTCTTATATTTTTTAAGTATTAAACACTTAAATACCATGGTTTGAATTGACAGCTATGACGTCACAATATGGCACCAGGTCAGTTTCTTATTTGCACCATATATTACACTTACTTGCACTTACTTACGTGCACTTACCGATTATATTTTAAGAAATATAATCGGTAAGTGCACTTTTATATATAATGAATTCAAATAAAGAGCAGATGAATAAACATAAATTATTTACATATTATCGCAGATAACCTATGTTTTAGAATAGTATTTTAAATCTTTTAAAGAAAATCTCCTAAGCTGACAAGCTTTTGAAAAACCGCAATATTGAAAAAACTCTAAACTAAACATGATGAGAGGTCATCGCTCTATAGGCTAGTGATTTTTAAGGACTGCGGGAAAGCTATATAGCGAGAAGGTCACAGAAGCCTACGACTAATATATTATGTTGTCAAGGTAAAAAGAGATTGCGGTTATAAACATAATATCTTATTTTTAAATTGAATAAACTATAATATTATATCAATAAAGTTATAAAAAATCCTATCTTTTTTTTCGTGGTATTGTCTTTATGTGCTAACTTAATGAAGCAAGATGACTGACTGATCAGCTGATCACCATTAATCAAGTTACATTGGATATACTATGATGTGCCGTACAACCCGGAATTTTATTGTAATGTAATTAGGTACCTACTTAACATTGGGTTCCTGCTTTCTTTGTGACTGCATCGAAGCCCTATTTAAAGCGTCATACGCATATCAAATAGGTCACAAGTGTTCAGGCAGTTGTCGTCTAGTTACTAGGGTGACGTGATTGTGGATATTGACGAATGCCATAGCGTACGCTTACGACTTAGTAACGAGGGCCGTAATTAAGCTAAGTTACTTTAAATTATACTGCTTTGTTAGTAGCTAATGCGATTGTGCATTTTGGTACAAGTAGATCAAGCTAATTACACGAATGGGTGAAACGCGGCGTTTCAACCTGCATTCCTGCACGTCGCGTTCGCTTTAGTAATATTGACAACATCGATACGTTCGGATTTTGGTGTGAGTGGCGTTACGTCTGACAGTTGTCTACGTGTCTTGGTCAGCTAGTAAGGAGGGAATAACACACCTCGCAGGCAAGCACAGCCCATGATGTAGCCCATCATGGAGAGGCGCGGCGGCGGCGGCGGCGGCGGCGGCGAGCGGCGCGCGGACGGCACGGCCGGCGGCTGGCGCCTGCCGCGCGGCGCCGCACGCGACACCGCGCCGCTTTACAACCCGCGCGCTGTCGCCACCATACCATCGCTCACTTCACCACCGCCACACTCACGAACCCACATCCCGACGCGCAATTATCATTCACGGAACGTAACCAAGATCATCGAAACAAGAAACCCTTTTAAGAGTTCTATTATGCACACGTGCATCACTTCCACAAAGCAGGAATGTTCATCGCAACTATTTGTAGTTCAATCATAAGACACTTCTACCACTTTAATGTTGAATTTTATCGAATGCCCTTTATTATTCAAACATTAATTGCGGTGAAAGAATACAGGTGCCGTGGGACATGTGGCCCGGTGCAGCAGGCGCGATCGCGTGTTGGTCGCCTGGTCGATCGATATGACCCGTTAACTTCGCGCCTAGCTACCAACAATTCGGTCTTAAAGTATTACACATCGACATTTTGTTAAAGCTAAAGAAATCCAAACACTACACAAAAAGAATTAGTGCAATTAACATTTTAGTGCAAATTTCGTTTGAGCATCTTCAAATCTAATTTGTGCGACAGGATCACTAGATGACGATACGAAAGAATTTAAATTTTTATAATTAGAAACCAAATAATACAAAATAAGTATTTTTAAACTCTCGACGTGTATTTGTACGAACAGCTCTGGCGGGATTTAGTTATTCTTATTGCAGACGAAAATACGAACGATACGAAGAGATTTTATTAGCACGGTATGGAAGCTGTAAGGTTTACAAGGTAAGTGACGGGCAGCGGTGGTGTGGTGTTGGGCACAAGGATGCATGTAGGACAGCCGGCAGTGCGATCGGGCTAGCTCGGCGGCACGGCGGGCGCGGGCGCGGGCGGGCCAGCACTGAGGCGCGCGCCGCACGCCGCCGCGCCGCCTTACCCCCGCACCCGTCCCCTAATCGTCTACTTCCAACCACGGCCACCCCTAGTCCTGGCTTAAACCTGCTTACTCGATCGCCAGCCTAATAGTAACATGACAACATTACCAGTTAGCAAATCTAATAAAACCTACAGGTAATAAAAAAATCTAATCATCTCTTTTATGCAAGCATCGCATCGTTAGTAAACATAATACTTCACTGAGAACTTTTTCATGCTGGTGTAACTTGTGAATAGATCAGTATCGGTATGTAACTATATGTTTGGCAACAGTACTTATAAGTCTTATTATTGCACAAAAGATGCCTGATAAATTTAATGTTTTGTTAGCTTGAATAAGTGGTACAGTGAGATAATCTGTGCGAATTTAAAGAGTACGTAAAATTAAAGGAGGCAGCGGTAGCGCCTGATAATAGCTGACTCAACAACTTAATTTTAAACAAATCAAGAATCTGAGCGATTTGACGAATGCGTGACGTCGATTGGGCAGCGGGCGGCGGGCGCCCGTCGCGGGTCAATGCTCGCTGCTCGTCCTGCCAGGAAGCCGCTAATTTCTTCGCTCGTGGATACTACGCCGCCATCGCCACACGTTACACATTATATTATATTCCACTAGGTGACTCGGCAGACGTTGTTCTGCCCGCCCCGACAAGTAGCGTGATGAGTTTTAGCCCGGTGTAAATATAAAATGTATTAATAACTTAAACTCGGCGCCACTTATCACGTCCAGATTTTGTCATTATTTTTATTTTTTGGCAGAAAAAAACACATTTTAATCCATAAATTTCCACCTATCGGGTCCTAGTATAGCTTTCAACCATAGCCATGAACCATCGTCTCGATTTAAAAAATTCTATATTATGGGAATATGATCTTAATTGGTCAAGTCGTTCAAAAGTTACACTATTATAGACGCACCAACGATTATTATTTACATACTACAGATAAATATATGCAATATTTCGAATAAGATTAAAAAATATAGAGTCCTTCCAGTAATATCTTATTCTACTGGCGAGACCCAAACTTACATAAAACATTCACCATTAATTAAAAAAAAAGAAAAGTGTATCTCTTCTTATATGAATTTACTACTTACTATGTGTAAGTGTTCGTTACAAAAAAATATTTTTTTTATTAAAAAAAGAAGTCACCCCCACACTAGGATTTTCTCCTGTGTCGTGGAGGCAGTTTACAAACATAAATTGCACAAGGACAAACATCCAGACCCGGAACAATTTTTTTTGTAGGCTATACAAATACTGGCATATCCGTGCGGGATTCGAACCCGCGGCCCCCAGCGCAACAGCTGATTGCTAAGCCACTGCGCCACGGAGCCGTCAAATTATAGTATAGCAACTGTACATGTAATGAACATAGCAACCGCGTTACACGTGTTAAAGGCGATTTCCTCGATGTTTCTATACGTGGTAGAGCAAAACATATTAGTAGTATAGTTGTAGCACGAATGGGTCGGTTCGACCGGGGAAGGACCACGCTCTCACAGAATACCATCGTAAAATAGCAGTTTAACGCTGCTGTGTTTTGTATGGCAGTGTCTCTACCCGGAGTTCTCTAACCGGAGGCCCTTTTTACTGGAAAAGAGGCATTCCATCTTAGTCCTCACGGGTGACAACGCATCTGCATTTTAATTCTTTATTGAGGATAGATGTGGATGTCTTTGGGTCACAGCAACCACTTACCATCAGGTGGACTGTGTGCTCATTTGTCACTCAATTAAATGTTTGTATAAATAATGACTGGTAAACAGTTTGAAATCTAATTAAAAAATAATGTTACTCTCATCATATAATTCTGTAAAACATTATCTACATAATTATTATCATCCTACATTTGTTTCTAATTGACATGGCAATTTCTAATTTATTCAAATAAGTAGTAATTAGGCAATGTTTTAAGAAGCTGATTTGAAATTATCTTATTGGGTCTTAAAATAAACGTTAAATCATATTCAACAGGTGAGGTGGAATGAAAGCTTGGGCGACTTTGCTATACTCGAAAATCAGTGAAATGCAATTATTACGGTTCATGAATTAATCCCAAAAGCTTCATTTTTTAATCTATAAAAAAATTAAGAGCATCAAAATATAAATTGATACTACTAATTCTTGGTAGTACCAGGCTTCTGTCACTCTTGCTACCTGCGTGAAATAATTACCTACAATCGCGAGCTGCTCCAGGGGTAGATCGCAGTCGGGGCTAGCGCGCTCTATACGATTGAATGTGAAGTTTTTTTAACGCTTTGTTTAGTGTTTAGTGTATTTATTGTAGGATAAAATTGTTGAAAAAGTTTTAATGTAATTTAAGAATAATATAGATATTATTCTTAAATTACATTAAAACTTATATATATATTATATATATATATATATATATATATATATATATATATATATATATATATATATATATATATATATATATATAGCAAATAAGTAATAATTTAAATACAGAAGTAATACCTAAGTACTTTATTACAAAACTTAGTTGAAATTTACTTCACTATCCAAGTACCTACTTACATACCTATACTCGTCTTTGTAATTAAAATATTTTAACTTATAATAGCACAAAATACTGAAATTAAAACTTTGTTTACAAGATTTTTAACTAAGTATGCCTTTTAGAATGGCCTTGCAAGTTGCATGCGTTGGGCATCACAGAACTCACATAGTAGGTAATATGGTCGATTATATAGTATTAGTATTTTTTTACTCTTTATTAACAGCCCTTAGCAACCACGGAAAGTCCGTTGTGACGTAGTAAGGAGAAAAGATGCAAAATAATACACACGCTCGCACGCAGCGATAAAGTTTTATTTAACTTGCGTGCGCGATTTATCTGATTAATAATAACTACGTAGGCTATTAAAACGTCGGCAAGCAGTCAACATCAAAACAGTGCAACTTCTGTACGTTAGTCCTATTATTTATTCTGTGGTACTACTAATACTTTTTTTTTACTCTTTGGAGAAAACGTCCTGAACTTCCGGAACAAACTTGTGTCTGAAGTCGAGTCTTTGCTGAACAAAGTCTCGGCTTGGAGGCGACTAAATCTAGTCAGTTTAATCCTCAGAAGACACAAGTTTGCGCGTTTACCGCTAAAAAGAACACCTTTGTCGTGTCTCCTCAGTTTCAAGGCAGAAGTTTGCGCGTTTACCGCTAAAAAGAACACCTTTGTCGTGTCTCCTCAGTTTCAAGGCACTCCCCTTGTTGCCTCAGCCAGTATCGGAATCCTCAGCGTCGACATATCAAGTGACGTGCAGTTTCGTGGTCACTTGGAAGAGAAGGCCAAATTGGCTTCTAAAAAGCTTGTCGTACTCAGCAGAGCGGGACAGTATTTCATGCCGGCACAACGCCTGCAACTTTACAAGGCGCAGGTTCGGCCTCACATGGAATACTGTTCTCATCTCTGGGCTGGGGCTCCCCAGTGCCAGCTCCTTCCACTTGACCGCATCCAGCGCAAAGCGGCTCGAATCGTCGACGACCGAGTCCTTTCCGATCGGCTCGATTCATTGGCGCTGCGAAGAGTCGCAGACTGCAAAAGGATGCAACATCTCTATGTTGCATCCTTTTGCATTTTCTTTCGCATTTACCACGGGGAGTGCTCTGAGGAATTGTTCGGATTAATCCCAGCCGCCAAATTTCACGAACGCACATCGCGGCAGAACTCCCGATATCATCCGCACCATCTGGATGATTGGCGGTCCACCACTGTGCGATTTAGAAGATGTTTTCTTCTTCGCACAACTGCCTTGTGGAATCGATTACCACCAGTGATTTTTCCGGACCGATATGACTTAGGGACCTTCAAGAAAAGAGCCTACTCCTTTTTTGAAGTCCGGCAACGCATCTGCATTTCCTCTGGTTCCCTTGGTGTTGCAGTTGTTCATGGACGGCGGTAGTCACTTACCATCAGGTGAGCCGCATGCTCGTTTGCCCCTCTTATATAAAAAAAAATAATATGTTATAAATTTTAATGACTTAGGTTCGTACTATATACATAATAATTCTATGTATACATAGTTGTTTCTTAACTTCCTAATGCTTAAGTCCACAACGCTTACGCTTACTTCTTATGCAATTATACACAACACAACTATACGAATAAAATTAATATATTAGATTACAGAAAAGACGTGAGCTTCTTGAATATATGATGCATTGAATTTGCTCCACAGAAGGGAATAATGCTATTCATACAAATCTATAAACGGCAACGGTACATTATCTTAAATTTGATGTTTAGGTTCAAATATTATGTGATCTGAAAGCAACCAAACTGAGTGTAAATTAACTAAATAAGGAATGGATACGTATACGTACTCGTATTAATTAATATTCTCACAGATGTGATAGTTGATTGATTCTACCACTTAGGGTGGAAAATACTGCATGAAGTTTTTAATGTAATAAATTAAGAAATAGTTGTTGTTTTGAAAATATTATTTCTAAGGCCACTCAAAAGAGTCAAGAAATTGCATAGCTTCTGAAGCCGGAGTTTTAATTCTTTTATACTATCTTAGCACCGACTTCAGAAGCTATCATGTGAAAATTATTGTATCCTTTCAATTTTTCAGTGGGCTTGGAGCATTTTTTAAAATTATTTTTGTGTCAAGTAACCACTGCTCGCGGTGCAGCCTGCTCTGATGAACTAACGGTAGAAATTCTATTTGCGGTTTAAGATCTTTTTACAAGAACTAATTAATTACACAAATTAATTCAGTAAGAGAATTTTTAATAAGCCATTTTTATTTCCTTAACAAATCCATATTTACATTCACAAAATGACAGATTTTTGTTTTATTTATTTATGTTGTTAAGGCCCCTTTTCGGGTATAGGCCTCCTCCAGTTTATGCCAGATTTTTCGGTTTTTAGCCTTGTTTAGCCAATTTTTTCCTGCAATTTTTTGTATTTCATCGGTAAGAGAATTACAATATCTTAAATATTTAGATCAGAACAGATGGTTGTTTAAACAAAAGTAAAGTAATATCAATACGTGGTAGAGCCTGCTGCAGCTATATTACTGGTATAGTTGTAGCACGAATGGGTCGGCTCGACCGGGGAAGAACCACGCTCTCACAGAACACCAGCGTAAAATAGCAGCTAAACACTGCTGTATTTCGTATGGTGAGTGTAGAGAACGGGAGACCCCTTTTACTGGAAAAGAGGCACCCCATCTTAGTCCACACGGGTGATATCGCATCTGCATTTTGATTCTTTATTGAGGATATATGTAGTTGTCTATGGGTCACAGCAACCATTTACCATCAGATGGACTGTGTGCTCGTTTATTACCCTAATTCTATAAAAAAAAAATCATAACGTAACGGTGTCTGGAAGTGTATTTATTAAGTTCAGGTAATAATGTGTTCAAATTACTTTTTTAATCAAAGTCATGTCATTAAAAGTATATTAAGAGTTTATTTAATTTTAGATCACACGATGACAAGGTATTTATCTATTGAGGTTATTTCATTTTAAATTTGTATTTTTTAGTTTTTGATTACTGCAATATTTTTTTCATTACTATAGTCTTCAAATATATATTGTTTTAGGGTCTAAAAGTGAATATTGATTAAGCTTTTTTATATATTTGGAGAGTTTTTTACACTTTTGCACTTTCAGAAACAAAACGGATAATACTTCGTTTTACGTCTATAAGACGTGTCAATTGCATTTTATTTTTAGGGTTCCGTACCCAAAGGGTAACCAACGGGACCCTATTACTAGGTCTTCGCTATCCGTCCGTCCGTCGGTCTGTCAGCGGCCTGTATCTCATGATCCGTAATAGGTCGCTATAATAACAAATAATAGAATAAAAATAGATTAAAAATTAAAGAGAGCTCCCCTACTAGAAACCTGTCCATGGTACGGAACACTTCATGCGCGAGTCCAACTCGCATTTGGCCGATTTTTTCTAAACTAAATAGGGATTTTTTCTAAATCTAAATTAACTGACGATTTACAATGAGTCCAGGGCATTTTTCAGCAGTTTCTTTTTCTGTGATCTGGTCGTTAATTTTCAAAGGTTAGTAACTTTTTTGTTTTATTTTTGTGCTATCACATCATAGACACCGTGTCCAAAATGTGAGAAACTAGTATCGTCCCTGTAAAGAGAAATATAACCTGAGCAACCTATTCCTTGTATGCTGTTTATATAGATTGAGAACAGGATGAGATAAGCATAATATTACGTTGATACTATCCTATCTTTACCATTTATTAGGTACAGTTAGGTATAACTCTAATAATATTTTAAAGTCTTTTGTATAGTGTGATGTGTATTCCGATACTTTGTTTTTATTGAGTACCGAATAATGGCTAATAGCCAAATACTCAAACGCTACTATTTTAACATGTCGTTAAGTCTCGTAGTGCGTAGTAATTTTGACGGCTCCTTGGCGCAGTGGCTTTGCTATGAGTTGCAGCGCTAAGGGCCGCGGGTTCGAATCCCGCACAGAACAATACAAATAGTATGCTCTACAAATAATTGTTCTGGGTCTGGATGTTTGCCCTTGTGAAATCTATGTACGTAAACTGAACCCGCGATACAGGAGAAAATCCTAGTATGGAGGTAACGTTTAGAAAACAACTTAAACTTGACTTAAGTGATAGAGACAGCACGAGACTTAACGGCATCTTAAAATTAAGCAGTGTTTGAGTATTTGGACATTAGTGTATCAAAGGCGTTTTTAGAACTACATAATATGAAGATAAGTCCATAAGTTTAATTTTTGTAACACGATTTATTGTTGCCGAGACAATGTTTGTTTTTGTCTAAAAGCAAAAAGATTATGTTATAGAAAGTTATTCGAAGACAGACACTGATCAAGTCGTATAAAAAATACTCTTTTTTTATATGATAGTGTGACAAACGAGCACACAGTCCACCTGATAGTAAGTGGTTACTGTGACCCATAGACATTTATATCTATCCTCAATAAAGACTCAAGATGCAGATGCGTTGTCACCCGTGAGGATTAAGATGGAATGCCTCTTTGCCAGTAAAAAGGGTCTCCGGTTCTCTACACTCACCATACGAAACACAGCAGCGTTAAGCTACTATTTTACGCTGGTTTTCTTTGAGATCGTGGTCCTTCCCCCGTCGAGCCGACCCATTCGTGCTACAACTATACTACTAATATAGCTGCGGCATGGCTCTACCACGTAAAAAACTTTTAAAGGCTTTTGAAGGCTTTTAAACTCTTTTAAAGGCTTTTGACAATATTGGCAATACAGAAATAGAACGATAGTTTCCGGATCATTTTTATATCCAAATTGATGTATTTTGCATTGTCGGGGAAAACTCCTAGTTCTAAATATCTATTTAATATACGTTCATCGAGTATGACATTCTTCACACATTTTATGGACTTATGTCCAAATACTCAAACGCTGTTCAAGATTAAGATGCCGTTAAGTCTCGTGCTGTCTCTATCACTTTACGTCAAAGTGACTGTGACACCACGAAACATAACTTTATCTTAAAATTTAGTAGCATTCGAGTATTTGGACGTTATTGTTATAATATCAAATACCTGAACTAGTGTTAGTGTTAAGGATATCAATTTTACATTTACAAGGATTACAAAGCTTATTTGGTCGGCAGTAGCTGACGGCAGTTCTGAGTCTATCATTATACAGAGTGTTTTTGAGGCATTGATTAGTATTAATTTCTATGATATTTTTGCGCAATTTCGTCCGTTCAGCGTTAGGCCAACTATTGTGAATAAGGTAGCATGGAAGTTATACATATCTCTGTCGAATCACTAATTATGAAGCCTTTTGGGATTTGCAGCTTGGGTAGCATTATAGCCTGTTTGCGAGGCCAATTATCAATTCCCAGTCTCATCAGTTGACTGCTTCGTTGATCTAATGGTCACAATTACCAATCATGAGGCCCTAGGTTCGAAACCCGGGCCAGGTTAAAATCAGTTATTGTGTCTTTCTTTAAAAAAAGTTTTTTTTATTTATTTCATACATTACATTTATTAGTTACACATTACATTACGGTACAATCATAAGTTTATAGAAACTTTACCGTGTACCGATATCGCCGACAATAATAAATATGAGGGAGAAGTAAAAAATTACACTTATTATTTCCTTAAGTGCGTGATCTGCTATTGCAGGATGCATTGTTCATGGATCGTATATACAGGACGTTTGTTTTAAAGCGTTATCGTAATATTTATAGGTAATACATATTAATATGTATTATTTAAATTATTTACGATGCAATCCATAAAGTAGTTTTTTAATTTTAATTTAATATTTTTTTGAGTCTGTTCTGATTTTACAGATCCTGGTAGCTGGTTAATTAGGCTAGGGAGTATATATTCTAAAGTACGTTTACCATAGAAATTATTACATTTAGGTAAGGCTAATTTAGGGTTTCCCGAGCTGCGAGTTTTGAAGTAATCACGGGTAACGGCAATTTTTAACTGTTCATGAAAAAATTCTTCTACAAGAAGGGTAAACTTTATTTTGTCGTGTATCGCTATAATTTTGCAATGGTTAAAAAGTTCATGGTAATCTGATTCTTTATATTGTTTTTTAATATTATCCGGAACTATAGTTTTTAGACGTGACTGCAGTAAATAAATATGTTCTAAACGTGATTTGTACGTTCTGCCATAACTAGACAAGCCGTATGCTACTTTTGACTCCACCAGTGATTTATATAGCTGTATAAGAATTTTATGTGGAATTTTGTATTTAATTACGGAAAATTTGGCAATCATACCACGAAGTTTATCACACACGTGCTCAATATGTTCTTTCCAATTTGATAGATTATCTATGACGAGTCCTAAGTAGGCCTGTGATTCTACTAGGTCTATAGCGTCACAGTTACATGTAATTGGGACCTGTCCTCTGTGTAGGCATTGGTCGTCATGCGCAATGAGCCTAGGTATAACCTTACTCCTATTTTGACTAGAGCTAATTAAGTTAAATTTAGATACCCGGAGTCAAGAAGTTTGCAGTGTTTCACACCCCTCTGTCTCGGAGAGCTCTTGGTCCTGATAATCTCTCTCCGGTCGTGTCGTATTTTCGCCCTATCGGACTATTAGAGAGAGAGTGAAGGAATAGAGTGTACATCTGAGCTAGCGCTACTACTCGGGTTACTATCTCCTCCGTTGATACTGGCCGCTGTGACCGAAATTCGGTCTGGAGACCATTATTGTTATCGATTGCCAACTTTTTTAGGTTACTTGTTACATTCTGCAAAGGCTTTGTAATAATACTGTTACGAGCTTAGGGTTCAAGACAATTAAAAACTGCCGATTGAATTACCAAAATTGACACTTTAATTACAGAACACTAATTACAACTTAGAAACACTAACAATAAAACACAATTGTACTACTGATCAATTTAGTTCGCAGTTATATCGCTTCGAAGTATTCGCTTATATCGCCAATTCAATACTGACTCGGTCGTGGTCTATACCGGCCTTATATAGGGCGTCAGATAGTTTCCAAAACCTTCTACTGTAGAAACATCTAGAATGTTCGAGTACATATCGGTCCCGAAACTTTTAGAAGGATCATGACCCTCCTAGTTCTGCTACTCGATACTAGAGGGCGCTAGTGCTAACTAATGTTGCCATGTACAAGACATTATTAGTGGCGCGCAACAATACTCTTTCTTGCGGATTTGTATGTGATGGGCCACTTTGTTTCTCTCTTTTAATTCTTGTTGTCTCTGTTTTCAGGATTTATCATTAATTTATAACAAACTAAATTTCTTCCTTTTATTGCTTTCTATTACATCCCGTTCTTTTCAATCTTATTTAGGGGCACCAATAATTTAAATTTTCTTGACTTTACTTTTCTCTACACTTGTTTTAGGCTTCTCTTTGTGACGCCTCATAATTATTATTAATAAATAATAATTAAGTTCATTATACAGACATTTAAAAATGTCTTAGACATTATAATTTAAACAATAAAATGCAAATAATAAGCATAGAGTTCAAAAATATCCATTTGGAATATTGAATATTATATATATTAGTAAACGCATAAAATGTCTCTAAAAATCTCTAAATTTATTAAAAACCTGCTTAAAATGTTCGAAATGTATCAAATCATATAAATACAAGGCGATTATATTGCAATAACAAAGATAAATAACATTTGTAATATAATAGAAAAAATGGATTAAAATTTTTCTAAGTTGATGAAGGTGTTCGTGTAATAATTGGAAAATTTCTAAGTTAATGAACGTGTTCTTGTAATGTTCCCTTATATTGGGGCGTTGTCGGAGACACATACCCAAGGTTGTACATATATATGGGGTGGTCGGCTGACCGACTGCTAGTACTAAGGTTGCACAATGACTAGTCCTATATTAGGGACTTAACATAGTAAGGTCTGACGAACCAAAGCATTAATATAGAAGGTCTCTATGATGCATAAGCATTATGATAGCAGAGTTATGACTTGAAGTCCCATATGAATAAGACATACAGTAGTATGGTCTATGAAATAAAGCAAATATGTGGAAGGTCTCAAATATGTAAAAGCATTATATTGAAAGAAATGGGACTTGAAAAGGATTATTATAGTGGCGTGTAGGTTGCTTCGCAGCCTCTGAGACCGAGGTAAACTTGGACTCACTAACCGATGTGTCCTAGACATATCATCTTAGTGCCGGTGGTAAGCGGGTTTGTTGTAGCAATACGACTTGCCCGTGGACATCGCACACCCCTACCGGTTGTGGGCGGCGTCTTAGCGCATAGCGTTATGATACGTCGGCTATCTTTCGGATTAGGGTGAGTGTGTTTGGTAGTACTTTTAAGTGCAACAAGCATACTCAACTTCATGTCTTAGTGCAATAGCGCTATGATACGTGGAGTATTGGCTACTGACGTCTTAGTACCGTGCTACTATGATACGTTGGTGGTATTTTTAGTTAACAACATTATCAAATTTTGTTACCAAAGTCGATAGGGATCATGTGGGTGTGTTGTGAGGGGGCGCCATCCGTATGATAGTTGCATTGATGCTTACTGCTACTTGCAGTATTGTGTCTTGTGATGGATCTGCGGGTGTGCTGCACCTGATTCGATGCATCTTGTGGTTCTGGTCGATGGAGGTATGCGGGGGGTGATGTCTGCTGGGACTGTATGGGGGACCTTGGGATGGTGTAAGCCCGACGATAGTCGTATTGATGCTTGTTGCATTCTGTAGCACTGCGTCTCTATGATGGTTGTTTGGCGGGTCGCTATTCTCAATGGCGCTCTCTGCGTCTTGGTTTGACTCACAACCTAAGTAGCTTTGCCCAAGTCGGGTCCCTACATAGCGGGGCTGCAGACTGTCTGCCCTCCATGATGTTTTATATAACAACTTAATAATATATCTCTATAAAGTTCCCACCTTTGAGAGATTGAAGGCAACTTGTTGGTGGGTGAGACAAACATGATCGAAAAATGCATTTACTCAACGTCAGTGACACAAACCCTTTCTGATGGCCAATTATTAATATTATCTTATAACTGCCTATTGGCTATATCTGCCATTGTATTGGTTGGTGGAGCATATGTGTTGACCTCATGCGGGTGGTAGCTGGAGGGAGAATCTGAGGAGGCTCTCAAGGCTGCGGCCGAAAGCCGCGCAACGTGGGACCCCATTCCCTTGAGGTGAGCGGTAGACTCATGACACGCTCTGCGGCCAATTGGCCGTGCTGACCATGCAATTGGTGGTGATGCCTTACACTTACATCACGTCTGCAGGAACGGCGGTCTGGCAGGTGGTGGCGCTCACGGAAGGCTTTTTATGGTCAGTGTGCCTATTGTTGCCTAACCCGTGTGACGTACATTCACTGTGACTGGATTTGATCGTATTCTGTATGGCGTTTACACGCATTGACATGCGCGACTTCGGTCGATGTTTGTGCTTACGCACTATCAAGGGGCCAAGTCCTCTTTTACTGGTTCGCCAGTTATTTTGCTGTGGACTACGGTCCAGTTCCCAACTTTGCGTACCCTTCGGGGGGAGCGCATTAAAATGGTTGGCGCTCACCGTGCGCGGCGTGTGTGGGGCCGTGTACCTCCTCCACATTTTTTTAAAATGTGGGAGAGCGAAGCCCTTGTAGCTGGTATTTGATATAAATATTGTGAGCCTTTTCCAAGCGGGAAGGGATTAATTAATAAGGAATTGACTGTTGTGAACCAGATACAAGTGGAATAGGGACAATTTATTGTTCTTAACCTTTTTGAGCTCTGTCTTCGTGAACGGGGTTCTTTAGCTTATAAGACTCTACCAACAGCTTTCGATTGCTCTCGTGAATATTCATTCTTCCAAGATACACCTAAAAGAACTAAGTTACTATACAAACACAACGTAAAAAGGGTCCTAACTAAGACGATCACGCCATAAATTTATTAAACGGCCTATATTTAAACCTTTAGAAAGATCAAGTTATACTGGTCACGTAAATTAGATGTATTTATATATCATACAGATATAGATTTTAAAGAAATACAAGTATAAGTGGATATATAGTAGAAGAGAAAAAAGATGGGGGGGGGGGTTCGTTACATCTTGTTACGCGTTGCATTCATTGTTATGGTAGTTATAACCATGATTCAATGGTATGTTTTTGTTAGACATTGTCGATTGTACGACTGCCAGATGAAAATAGTTGCGTTTCAAATTACATTAGTACACACATTATCTAGTATAGTCTTGCTAGTAGGTAGTTTAGTCTAGTAGCAGTTTTCATGAATGTTGTTTAAAATAGTATAGCTAATCAGTATATCGTAGTTAACTTCCTGTTTTTTCTACTGACTTCAAAAAGGATAATATATATATATATATATATATATATATATATATATATATATATATATATATATATATATAAATATATAAATTAGGTGTCACGTTATTTGTCGGCGATGAACTCCTAAACTACTGAACTGATTGCAATGAAATTTGCACACTCTATGCAGTTTGGTCCAACTTGCGAGATAGGATAGTTTTTATCCTGATAAGTGACACTCAATATTTTATTATAACGAATTTAAGGATTTTTTATATGAAGGGTCGTCGAAAAGGGCAGGACAACGTCTGCCTGGTCAGCTAGTAATCTATGTATATATTACATATTAAGTCGGTTGTACAAAATTTTTAATTTTACCACTTGTTCGATAAAATTATGTTTAAAGTTATTGTGACTAACAATTGATATCCCATTACCGCTGCCCTTTGTTCTGTTATTGTAATAGGTGTGTACAACCTGGCAGTTGCAATTGTTTCGCTTGAAAGTCTGATTTCATCCATGATGTTGAAAGTACTTAAGATGAATAATCGTGATAAATCGGGGAAATATATTGTATAACTCACTGTAGTTCGGTGAGTTTTTCAAATGATACAAATGCTTCGGACATTTGCCTAAAGACATTTTAGGAATTTTATTGAAATAACTATATCTTCATATTTCTCAGCTAGTTGATAGGAGGTATAGGAAATTTCTTAGACATGAGATGTTACTGCTACATGTTTTTGACAAATGCGGTATTTTCTTAGGGACACCACTCATTTCATTTAAATATTTAAACACTAAATCCAGTTATACTGCTGTCAGAGTTGTGAATCATTTTTAGAAAGACCACTGATATACAACATTGTATTCAACGACTAATAAAAGAAAATAAGGGGTAATAATATTTAAATCTTCATCAAAAAAAATGGAGGAAATGAGTTTAGCAGGCAGATTATATAATAATAGGAGCTACTAGGATTAGGAATAATAGGAACACACAGAATAATAATAATAATATTAAATTTTACTGTCACAAAGTGTATTATACCAGAATATAAATAAATAAATTTAAAAAAAACTACGATTCTCCTGTTAAAACTGACGAAAAATATTAAGCTACTCAAGTAACAATAAACTATATAGAACAGCATAAAAAATACTCATAAAATTTGGATACGCTGCTGATAGATTCCTCCTCCTGTTAAGACCATTTTATCACAAAATAAGTTTATTCTTGTATACAATAAGGATGACAAGAAAGCACACAGTCCACCTGCGGTAAGTGGATGCTGTGGCCCACAGATATCTATCTACATCTATCCTTGATTAAAAATCAAAATGCAGATGAGTTGTCACCCGTGAGGACTAAGATGGAATGTCTCGTTTCCAGTAATAAGGGTCTCCGGTTCTCTCATCGGAGACCCTTATTACTGGAATCTCACACTCACCATACAAAACACAGCAGCGTTAAGCTGCTATTTTAGGCTGGTATTCTGTAAGAGCGTGGTCCTTCCCCGGTCGAGCCGACCCATTCGTGCTACAACCATAATAAATAGCTGCAGCGTGGCTCTAGCATGGCTCTAACATATGATTTTTCTTACTCAACGCCATAAAAGATTATCGTACGAAAAGTCTTAAAAGAATAGGTAACAAAATATTTCCATGTCATTCATGAATTCATAAAATGCATCTAGCATAAGGTACTCGTAAAAGAAACATTTATGGCCTAGAAGAACGTTAACAAGGTGCGAACAGTCAAGTAAACTTTTAAGAATTAACATAAAATTTTTGTACGTTATATAATTCTTCTGTCCGTGTGTATGACTCAACTCCTCCTAAACGGCTGGACCTATTTTGATGAAATTTTGTGTGTGTGATTCATTTCATTCGAGAATGGTTTAGATTCACAATTGGACCGCACCAGGAGCTATTGTCGCGATTCAGAAATCACCCATGCGAGAAGCCAGGGTGGATCGTTAGTATTATTATAAAAAATATAATGAAATAAACGACATTTTTGCTGAACAATTAAATTCCAATCCGAACAAAAATGTTTAGCGATTGATTAGAACGGTTAACAGTAACATTAGTTTACGTTTATAGCAGTGCTAAAACTGTTTTTGTATGGAGGATTATATTGTTTAATTGGTAATGATAAATAATACTATAAAATGAATAATATATAACTTTCAAATATTTTTTTCGGTACGATACGCACGCTGCCTACTGTAAGTTAATTGTACTGTGCCTATAACCTTCACACAAGTGCAAGCAATAAATTGACGAAGTTTTACGGCAATCCGATGAACGGTATAGCTGTGCATAAAATACGAACACACAAAAAAATATTTTTATGTATTAAAAATAAAGAAGATAATGTGTTTTTGACATACCAATAACATTGTTGTTCTGATGGTGGTGGTGAGCGGCAGCGGCGGCGGCGACAGCGGCGGCCAGCGCGGCCTGCTGCGCCTGCTGCGCCTGTTGCGCTAGCTGCGAGGCAAGCTGCGCCTGCAGCGCCGCGTGCAAGCCTCCTACGCTAACTCCACCCATGCCGCTCCCAGCGTCCCCACGCGCCTCCTCGCCATACGCGGGCGATGACTCCTCGTCTGCACAAATTTATCACCTTAATACGGACTTTCACGTTTACCTCAAAACTTGAAAACAAGATTGTACAACCAGTGAGTATTACTACTTATGTTGTGTTGTTACCACAGTGATGACATTTGGATTTGAAATGTGGTCCTTCACAGCTGGCCGCATGAGGAAGCTTAAGGTCACTCAGCGAGCTATGGAGATGGCTATGCTCAGGTTTTTCTGCGTGATAAACTTAGAAATGAGAATATCTGCATTAGAACCAGAGTAACGGACATAGCCCAACCTACTAGTAAACTGAAGTGACAATGGGATTATCCTCTTTTTTTAACTCGGGACTTAATACAACGGCGTAGGATTTGAAAGAGAGTTTATAGAGTTTATACCTGTATAAATTCACACCTGCCAAAATATACTAGGTATTTTTTTTCAATCGTTAATTTAGGAAATTTTACGAGGCATCTAGATATGGAAAAAAAATAATTCCTTAATTTTTAAGCATTGAAATTTCAATTGGAAAATTTCAAATTATTATATTATTTTAACAATAAAAAAAATTGTATCTCTAAACTTTTAATTAGAGAGTAGAAAAATAAGCGATAAAACATATGGCTTATTTTTCTACTCCCTCCGATTTTTTAAAATTTACATTCATCCCTTCAACTTAATACCTCTTTAACTCGGTTAAATTTGAGCGGAGGGAAAAAAATATTTAACCTTTTTTTATGTAAAATTTTAAGCTCTACATATTTTTATCAAAACTTTTTTGTCTAATTTTTACCGTTTTCGAGTAATTGTGAAAGAACACTTTTGACATTTTTTTTAGCCCTTGCCGGGGGTTCCGGACACGAAAACCTTTACACATTGGTTTTGTATCGTTAACACTACATTATATCAAAAATGCAAAGTTGAGTGTCAACATTTTGATTTCAGATTTTATTTGACTGGACTATAAGATTTATATTAAGGGATTTAAAATATTCTAAAATTAATGAATTTTGAAACTTTTTTTTAATTCTTTGATATTCAAATTATAACTTGGCAACGTATGATAGTAATTTTTTATGGTATAAGGGTGACAAACGAGCACACAGTCTACCTAAAGGTAAGTGGACGAAACACAGCAGCATTAAGCTGCTATTTTACGCTGGTATTCTGTAAGAGCGTGGTCTTTCCCTGGTCGAACCGACCCATTCGTGATACAACTATAATAAAGCTGCTGTACAGTTAGTGTAAAGCTTGGCTGTACCACGTAAAAATATAGGTCATAAGTTAATTAATTATGAATAACCTGATGACATTATATAATACAAGCTAAAAATTTAATTTTTTATAATATTTTATACCACAAGCTGCTGTGGAGTGGGGACGTAAGAATACCCTATATCCCATATAATCACGTAAGTATCGTAAGAGGCACAGGGATAACTGAAAGAGGTGTTTGGTCAGCAACAGAAAAATAATATACTATAGCAAAATTTTTAAACATAACATTCTTCTATATATATTAATAAGTGCAGGGAATACTCCATGTGGGGAATACTACATTCGTGTTACAACTATACCAGAAATATAGCTGCAGCATGGCTCTACCACGTACGATAGAGTTATGTAGTATATAGTTTTGAAGCATATTCCGCGCACGGAGGAGTGTGAGATTTGACATAGTTTATATAGTAAAGCAGTGCAGAAAGCTATAATTTATAAATCAAATAATATGTTACTTATACGTAAATAAAATAACACATTCATTGTTTACGTTCATGTAAAACCCATAACAGTCTGTGGTCAAACTGTCGCACAGAGTAGAGATTGTAACCAAAGAATTTTATAATGTTGCCAACAAACTACTTAATTTTGAGTCACTTTATAATTTCCTTTTTTTTTCAATAGTCTGTGGCGTGTATGTCTAACGTATATTTCATTTAAACTATATGGATAAAATGTGGGCAAAGTTAGCTGTTACTTTCAAATAATGTAGGTACTTGACCGGACCAATGACTTTGTCAACTTCTATAGGCACCGAGTATCGATAATTTTTCCTTTTATACAAAGTAAAAATTTCAAAACTGCCAAAGTTCATTTCAATATGAGGATAAGACTTTATTTTTTCAAAAACTAATAATATCTCATTAAAAACATAAATGTGAATAGGGGGCCAAGTTTAGTACAAACTATATTCAGGGTTATCAGCTTCCCTGATAAGTATCGAAATCTAAAAGGGCATCAAGCTCCAAAGCAGTTCCAAGTACATTGTACATTGCTATAGATGCTGTGGAGCCCAGCGCCCATTCTGATCTAGACCTCCTTTGCACATTTGTTTTTTTTTTATATATAGGATAAGGGTGACAAACGGGCACACAGTCCACCTGATGGTAAGTGGTTGCTGTGGCCCATAGACATCTACATTTATCTTCGATTACGAATCAAAATTCAGATGCGTTTCTAGTAAAAAGGGTCTCCGGTTCTCTACACTCACCATACGAAACACAGCAGCATTAAGCTGCTATTTTACACTGGTATTCTGTGAGAGCGTGGTCCTTCCCCGGTCGAGCCAACCCATTCGTGTTACAACTATACCAGAAATATAGCTGCAGCATGGCTCTATCACGTATAATGTTTTTGTTGGGATTATAATAACAAGGAATACATGAATTAAAATAACCCCAGTGATAGAGGAGTTCGCTACTGTGCTGTTTCTTATACAATTGGTGGTCAGAATTCGACCGTAATTCATTAAACTTTTAGGTTTGTATATTAAGCAAGGGATATTTCACTTTCAACTGCACATTAATATATCAAATACTAAATAACATATAAAATATAAAACAAACGCTTCTTTGCCTAGACATACACGCCATAGACTAATATAGGCAGAAAAGGAGTCTTACCACTTAGTAAATATATATCTTTCGAGTTTTTACTATTAAAACTTTTTTAACAACCTAAAGGATCCGCGAATACTGTATTTATTTATAAAATTACTCTGCAAAATCCCACTGATTGGAAACTGTCCCTTCGTTTTACTATCGTTTATATTATATAAACTCGATTCTCTACAATTACTCGCGTACATAATACACGTAAAATAGGTCATAACAGCAAAGCCAAAGTCTTTGCCCTCAACAGCTCTTGTCTATGTTTACAGACGCCGTCTACTCAACTTCATCTTGTTTTCTTTCAATTTCTATTCGACACGATGGTCCGTTAAAAATTAAGTGAAGAAAATTTCTTAAGATACTTTATACCTGGTTGACTTTTATTTTTAACATACAAATACACATTTAAAAAAAACGTTACCCCCACACTAGGATTTTCTCCTGTATCGTGGAGGCAGTTTACAAAATCAAATTGCACAAGGACAAACATCCAGACCCGAAACAATTATTTGTAGGCCATACAAATACTTGTTCCGTGCGGGATTCGAACCCGCGCCCCCCGGCAAAGCAACTCATTGCTAAGCCACTGCGCCACGGAGCCGTCATTTGATTACTAATTAATTACATAATGATTAATTATATACTTTCGGGAGGTTCGTAGTTAATTTTTTGTCTGTTATATATAGTTACCCAATTATTCAGTGGCAAAAATTCTCTATCTATTTACAGTTCGGTTAAATTTAAGGTTTGATTACAACAGCAACAAACTTTTTACCCGATTGCAGTGAAGTGAATTTTTTTCCGCCGTGAAACCGCGAAATTTTCGGTGTTTTGAGCAGCCTTGTAATAACTTATTTTACTAAAGACTACCTCACTCGCTTGGCTTGGCTCGTGCTCAAAAAGATTGCTGTACAAATACAAAATGTTCGAAAAACTAATTTTGATACATCCTTGATTATTATTATAATTACAGATTTTTATTACAATATTTTAAAAGCACAGAATAAATAATAGTACTACATACTAAAAGTAAGTAGGATTTACATATAAATATACTTAAATACGTCTTTGACGTTATGGAGTGACCTGAATAGTAGTAGTTGTATGGCCTACAAATACGATGATCGTCTGAGCATTATGAGTCATACACTTTTGGATTTTAATTTTTTTTATAATTTAAGTCTGACAAAATTATCTGAAAATTTTAAGTATAATATCTAATAAGGTTATTAGTGAAAACGTGTGTGTATTTAAACTACTTTAAAAAATTTAAACGCTTAAGGCATGCAGAATTGCATTTACTAATAGTTTTATTTTTATTTTATAGGGTAAGATAGATAAACGAGCACACAGTCCACCTGATAGTAAGTGGTTGCTGTGACCCATGTTCGTGCCATCCCATGAGGTAGATGTCTACATCTATCGTCAATAAAAAATCAAAATGCAGATGCGTTGTCACCCGTGAGGACTAAGATGGAATGCCTGATATCTCAATAAATTTGTCCTAGGGCCGATTTTTCAATCATCAGCTTTAAGTTATTCATAGAGTAAAATACAACTTAAGACAGTTTTAAATGACAGTTGTATGAATAAAATATTTCAACTGGTTCACTTTCATATTTGATCAGGTTAAAATTTATTTGATGGATAACTTTTATCTGAATATTAAAAATCGGCCCATATTAAACAGAATAACATATGATAATATAACGTCAAAATTATGAATGCCTCCATACGCCTTTTTGCCGATACAATACCGATACCGATACTCTTATAAAAATTTCGATACGCTAATTCAATTAAAAAATGAAGGTTATTTTTTTAATTAATATAAAAAGAACAAATAACAGGACAAACTAAATAAAACTGTTTAAAACTATAGACAGGTTGAGATTATTTAATAGTTTTAGTAATTTGTAGTTAGTTTAGAAACAAAGTATTCTTAAGTTTTGCGGAGAAAGGCGATTTCGCAATCTGTTTGAATAAGACCTGCGGTGGAAAATAGTCTCTCAGATGCAACAGAACTCATTTGGAAACTAAAGTACTTCTGCGCCATTATTTTCAAGTTTGGGTATAAGATGTGATCTCAATATATTAAGACGTCTCAATATATTAGGTGACCTTAGGTATCTCTCGACTTCTTCTTTGAGAGAATTACAGCTCAGAGTAGACAGGGGCTCATCTTCCTCGGACTCTCTAATAATAATTTCACAAACGTTCCAAAGCCCGCCACTGCACTGGTAGGCATCTCAGAACTTACAGTTACAGTACTAGATGTAAGTTTGAGCGTGTCTGAAATAGTTTCGGAATACAGTGCTACATTAAGATCAAGTAACTGAACAAGACGCTTTTTTGCCATAGTGATAGACTTGAATGAAATATTCGTGCTTTGTAACTGGGATCATGCATTGTAGCTAAACAAGACACTGAATAAGCGCGAGGTTTCCCCGAGTATAGTTAGTTCGTGCCTCGAAATTTGCAACGAAATAGACGAGACAACACGTGCGTTTACATTACATTTTTAAAGCACGAAATTTGAAAAGTATCGTTGAATCGGCCATAAAAATATCGCCGATATATCGACTAACTTTGATTATCGCCGATATATCGGAATCGGTATGGGTATCGCATTCATCCCTAGTCAAAATAGTATAAATATGGCTGACATGAAAGGTATTAATGAGTACCTATTGAGTACACTCCGAATATACATAACTTGTATTTGAAATAAAACTTAAGTCTAAGACACCGCAGTTGGGCTATTAACTTTTTTTTTTGTAAAATAAAAACTAGCGTTCACAACTACGAGCTTAGTAATAGAAAAAAAAAATAGCGACAAGACGTAGGTTTATAATTGACTCGATGAAAATGTTGTATAATACGAGTAATATTCTTTTCTTTTCCTGTAATCTTTTGAATTGCTTCCTAAAAGTAACGGTATTAGAAAATAATAATTTTGCTGCTATTATGACAACACGTATGTAAAAAAAATTACGTAGACGAGATAATAGTTATTTATATATATATACATTTATTGAGATATATATGTATTCATGGGTGTATTTATTTATGTATGTATATGAATTATATATATTTTATATATATGTGTATATTTTATGTATGTGTTGCATCTATATATTTGAACTGAATTATATCATGACAACTTAACTGCCCAAACTCACTCTCTGTTCTACCCAACGTTAACTGGTAGAGAATGCCATATAGCATTAAGCTCGCCTTTTGTACAAATATTTATATTTGGTGCAATAAAGAATAAATAAATAAATAAAATAAATGCCAAATTAAACACAATTTTAGTGTTTTTGGCAATTAATAATTATAATATCAAGTGTTTTAATGACAATTACGAGTACATAATTTTCTAAAACCTTTTCTTAACATTACAGTTTTTTTGTTTATAAAGTACATAAACAAAAAATATGGAAACCGTATAGAATAAAAAAGTTCTTACTCGCTTCAGGAACAGGAGTCACGGGACTCTCGGGCAAGAGTATTCCCTTTTGCACTAACTCATCTCTATTTGCTCGGACGGATATCTTCCTTTCTAACGCTGTAACAAAAACAAAATGTCAGTAATTAATTTTAAGAGTTATTTATTTATTCTATTTATTTGCATATGATGCCCTTCTATCTTGTTCTCCTCCCTCATTATCAGCCGAAAATAGTGATATGTATCTTTCCCATTATAATAGGAGGGATACCATACACATAAGGCTTGACAGGCGCTCAATACAAGGTTATAATGCAGCTAGTTTTAGGTCATTTTCATCCGACTTCAAAAAACAGCAGAGGTTTACAATTCGTCGGAATCAATTTTTTTTTGTTTCATGGGTATAATACTTCCCAGGTGGTCCCGTTTAAATTTTATCGAAATTAGCCGAGCGGTTTTAAAAAATTCAACACTAAATTATATTTATATTGAGGTCGGTTGTACAAATTTTTTAACTTTACCACTTGTATTATATTATTGATTAACAAATACAAATAAATTAATTACTAGCGTCTATTAAAATGAAGCGTCATTTACAATAAAATAATATTTCTTTCATGGCAGGTAAGAAAAAGTGCGGGGGAGATGGATATTATTATTCCGTCTCACTTCATTATTTCGCCACCAAGGCCGTCTACACTATAACAAGGGGTAGTGACGAAAAAATCTTACACTTTTTGTCGCCTATCTCCCATCCGCCAAACCCGTGCCGTCCGATAAAGAACTTCGTTCCAAAGAAAATCACATGAATGGGAGGTACCCAAAATAAAAATGTTTTTCAAATTACAGCTTTGAAGCACCTAGGGTCTCTAAGTAACACCGCGGACGGACTGACATGGCGGAACTATAAAGGTCCCTCGTTATTTACATTTACTTCGGAACCCTAAAAATTGCAAAAAAACGTTACAAGGACACGTGAAGTCCGCACATACGCACTGGAGCATCGCGGAGGACTAATTTCTCCATAACCCTCTCAGAAACGGTAGGGGACTGTGCTTTGCAGTGGGACGTATATAAGCTGTAACTTCGACTCGTAAACAACCGCTCACGGAACAAATATTTGCAGACTAGACAATCACTTGTTCCGTGAGGGTTTCGAACTTCAGCACCTTGGGCCCGCGGGAGTAGCCAAATGCTTCACTGAACTAACTTGCCGTCGTACAATAGTGGCAGTCACTCACATATGTACAATTCTGTTTCTGTTTCTGTTATACCTGAACAAAGGCCTCTCCCACAGATTGGCTCATAGAGAGGTTGGCAGCCGCAGTTTTTTTTTATTTTGAGTTATTATCAGGAAGATGCTGTGGCAAATCTTTTGTTTCAGTTTCCTTCCGTCGCCTCTTACGAGATTTACGATGCAATATGGAGTAGGGAATATTATTTTACCGCCACTACGCTACACGCCGCAACATTTGTCATAATACATAGGTATAAATTATGCTGATCTGTATCGGTTTTTAGAAAAACTTTGTTGTGCATCTCTCTCATCTTTTTGTGTTGCATCTCTTCCACAATCATTTCATCTGTTTAATCTGTTTTAAATCTGCAAACACGTTTTCTTTTTTGCGAGCCACGGCCTGCTTTATGCAGCATATTACGAGGGTGCGTTTTTAAGTTCGCGGAATGGGAGGTAAGGAGTGGAAATAAAAATCCAAATTTATTTTACCTTTTCAATATATTCACCTGCTACCCTAATAAATTTTTAGGATCTTTCAATTAACTTATGTATACCCTCAAAAAAAATGATTTGTCTTTGTCTAAAAAATAAGCCGAAACTGCTTCCTTCACTTCTTCATCGCTTAAAAACTTTTTCCCACGAAGTCCTTTTTTTAAGTTTGGTAATAGATAATAATCACTGGTGGCCAGGTCGGGACTATAGGGTGGATGTGGCAAAATTTCGAAGCCCACCTTCTGCAGGGCAGCCATCACAACATGGCAAATGTGAAAAGGCGCGTTGTCGTACAGAAGAAGGATTCCTTTGGTCAATTTTCCCCTCCTTTTCCCCTTTATGGCTTCCTTCAATTGTTCTAGGATTAAAGCGTAGTAATTTCCGGTTATGGAGACCTCTTTATAATTAATCAATAGGATTTCTTCTGAGTCCCAAAAGACTGTCGCCATGATTTTCCCAGCCGATTGTGCCACCTTAAATTTCTTGGGTGGTGGTGTAGGTACCTTTTCTGTGCCACTGCATAGAGTCCTGTTTGAACTCAGGTTCATAATGGTGAACCCAAGTTTCGTCACCAGTAACAATTCGAGCCAACACTCCATCTTTGTCTTCCATACAGAGGTCCAAAAATGCACGAGAACACTCCACGCGCTGTTGCTTTTGAGGCGGCGTGAGCATTCTAGTCACCCATCTTGCGCTGACTTTAGTCATGCCAAGATGCTCATGAAGAATTTTGAAAATGGTTGTATCTGATACTCCAACCATTTCTGCGAGCTGTTTTTTGTTTGGTCTGACATCTAATATTCGAGACACGGCATTCAATATTGGGTCTCAGGATCATATTCTTAATCGCTAAATTCTTAGCGTTGTCTGATATTAGGACCTTCTGATATTAGGCCTACCTGCGTTAATTATTTAAATAGTCAATGTTATATTTAATAAATTTCAATGTTATTTTTATTTTATTATGTTTTTCCTTTTTCGCTTGATTTAGTTTTTATACAATACTATTTGTTCTTAAATTTAATTTCTTTCTATTTGTTTTTGGTTTATACTCTTTATTGCTATTCCCACAATTCGGTGGTTGGTGTAAAAGTTATGTTGGTTTTGCATCTTGAATAGGTTTTCTATTGTTAGTTACTATGCAATCGATTTCGTTTCTATGTGATTCATCTGGAGATATCCAGGTTCACTTTTTCAAACTATTTTTGTATGCAACATTAAAGAAATGACCATTTTAATCATCTATTTCTATATATTTCTCCTTCTTTTGTTTCTTTTCCCGAAACTAAGGTTGCCGAGAGCCCATTCTTTTATTAAAATATCCCATAACCATAACATTTGTGCGAGTATTTCTATGACCAACTAATGAAAAGATATTTGACCCATTTTCCTATGGTTCATTAGGTACATATATTTCATTAATTAACAATTATTTTTTGTAACCTGGCAGATGCTTGTTAAGGACAGCTATTCTCTCTTGTATGCCCATATTCATCTATCTATTAATTAACTATGAAGTCTACGCTATAGCTTCCTTTCTTCACCTTTTTAAAATAGAAGCTTATCATTTTCATATTCAACGCATTCATAACCTTCTTACTTCACTTAAACCTATTATATCACGTTTTAATTTTATAAGGTCTAGCTCTAATTCGGTAATTCTTCGTTCTCAGTGATAGACAATTTAAAGTGATAATTAATATAAGGCTTCCTATTTTGGTCTAAGAACCAGTGAGAGGTAGACTTACAGTATTAGTTAATCCCCTATACTTGCGGTACATGAAATGGGGACTCTTTAGATTGACCGGCGGTTGATATGGAGACGCTCAGGTGTGAAAGGTGTAAAAACTGACCGAAAAAAACATGAAAGTAATAAGTCTGCCACTTTGATATCTTGAAATATTCAATAAAAGTTACCGAAAAATAACATGACAAGTTGACAAGTGCAATTTTTTGTTTATAAGTTACGTTATTTCAATAAAGCTGCAATTTATACATGTTGTTGATAATATTATTGAGGTCCTATCACCCAGGCAGACAACAAACCTCAGTGACGTCCATAAGCGCGTACTATAGCGCTCGCTCTAATCCAGTCTATTTTTCTATTTTTGTTTGGAGAAAGGACCCCTATCTGATTTTTATTTTACTCATAACAAAAGAACATCTATCCTTGATAACGGTTATATCAAATATTTTAATGTTTTTTTACTTTGGTAGAGAAGCAAGAAGGAATCCCTGAAATTCCTCAGATTCCTGAAGTAGGTAGTTTATCAGGAGATATTATTCCTATAAATATGTGTCGTTTATGTTTTTTTGCTTGTAATAAAGTTAAAAAAACATCGGTCTAAACCAAGGGTCGGCATGTAGTTTTAGGTGAGGTCCGGATACTGTGGGAAAATTTTAACAAGGTCCAGAAAAAAACAACTGATAATAATTAATTACTATGTATTATTTTAGTGTCAAATCAAATTCTGAATTATAAAACACAAGACGTAAAATTAATGTGAGAAACAACACAGGTCTTGAGCCAGTTTTTTATAGTTTGGTTCTCGAGAGGAACAGCAAATTCGAAGTGTGTCTTCTAGATGGGCGTCCGTTAATCTCGAACGATATTTGTTTTTCAATAAATGCATCTTTGAGAAAGATGTTTCACATACGTATGTCGAGCCAAACATAGTGGCTAAATTTATAGCTAGTTTCTTGCAATTTTCATATTTTTCTGGGACATGGTTGGTCCAAAATTCTTCAGTGGATACCGTTTTGTACATTTGCAAAGACAAATCTTCTTGCAAATCAATTATCTCCATTTGAAGTGATGGTTTTGACAGATTAAACAACTTGGCAGCCACATCTGTCCATTCTGCTGCTACATCAACTTCAAATTGCGATTTAAGAAACGGAGATAGCTTGCTCACCTCTGCAAAGTCTTGGAATCTTGTAGCAAATTCGTTCTTAAGATCGGCCAGAAATTTTACAAACATTGCAATGTCTTCTACAGAGTTCTCCTTTTTATATTCAAGAATTGTCGGAAAATGAATAAATTCTTGTCTTGCAATATCTTTTTCATAGATATCCAGCTTGCGACGAAAAGCAGACACGCTTTGTATCAGATCACATATTACTTTTTCCATTTCCTTGTAACTCTGTGTTGAGCGCATTTAAATATTTCAAAATATCTTTTAGAAAAGCCACAATCAGCATATTGCGCTTGCTTTTTATGAACTCAAAGTGCTTTCTGGCTCCCTGAGTATCTAAGTTTTGCAAGAAGGAGGTTACATGTTCTTTTATTAGCCAGAAACGTTCAATAACTTGACCTTTACTTAGCCAACGAACGTTGTTGTGTTGCAGTAAATCAGAATACGCTGAATCACATTCAGAAAGAAACTCCTAGAAATAACGGTGCTGAAGAGCAGAATGAGATCTCATAAAATTAATCAACTTGACCAAGCTGTCCATCACTTCTTTCAGTGTAGGACTAAGTTTTCCACAAAGGACTGCCTGGTGAATTATACACTGATACGATATTAGACCTAAGTTTTTATCCCTGATTCTCTTTACTAAACCTTTTTCTTTGCCAATCATTGCTGGGGCCCCGTCAGTTGAAAGCGACACCATTTTATCATAACTAATGTTAGATTTAGTAATCAATTCATCAATGACCTTGAATAACTCTTTTCCTCGAGTGTTACCTTTCAACGGCAATACTGCTAGCAACTCTTCCCTAAAAATCGACATTAGACTTACGAAAATAGACATTTGTTCATCATCAACAATGTCACATGATTCATTAAGTGCTATGACGTAGCAAGGTGCCTTTTGCAGAAGTTCAAAAAGAGTGTTTTTAATATCAGCAGCTAAAATTTCCGTTCTTCGTGTATTACTTCTCGCTGATAATGGAATACTTTGAATTACAGCGACATCTTTTTTTTCTTCAAAATGTGCCTTGACTACTTCTAACATACATTCCTTTACTATCTCAGAATCTGAAAATGGTTTCTGGTGTTTATTAAGTGTCCAGTATACACATAACGCTGCTTCTGTAGATTTTTCTTGCTCACTCATGCAACGAACTAGTAATTTCGTGCTTTTTTTGTAAGAACTGAGATATGCCTGAAGTTTTTCTTTACGAGCCTCACTGCCAAGAGGAAAGTTGTGAAAATGCTGATGAGTTGTTTCGTAGTGTCGCTTCAAATT
This sequence comes from Parnassius mnemosyne, assembly GCA_963668995.1. Lineage (NCBI taxonomy): Eukaryota > Metazoa > Arthropoda > Insecta > Lepidoptera > Papilionidae > Parnassius > Parnassius mnemosyne. The sequence continues at coordinate 30,257,996 of CAVLGL010000035.1, read as the reverse complement.
ACCAATTTTAACAATAGCGACAGTTTTATTACATATAAGGCACACTGGAACCGCTTGAGGCCTATCAGGCAGCGTAAAACAATATTGTTCAGTCCATTCTGCCAGAAACCTCCTATTTTCACTGTCCACTTTACGCTTTTTAGGATCCATATTAGCGTAGGTACGAAAATGTTACAAAAACGCAACAAATCACAAAACAAATAAACCGTTGCTCCGCGGTTTGCGCTGCGACTGAACGACTGGCGACTAGCAATCTGCTTTCCCCCGCCCACACGCCCGGGCCCCCGATTTTGATACTCGCTGGCGCTTGTTTCAACAAAACAAAACAGTCGCAACGCAAGCGCGCCGCAGTAAGGTAAGCACGCGGGACGCTGTGAAACGCTCTCGCACATATTTCCGTAAAAATGGTACGTAATTCAATGTATGGATGTTTTGTGTGTGTAACAAAGATTTAAAAATATTTAAATCACATCAGTTACAACTAATTCGCACAAATCGCTAGATAGGAAACTAATCAAACCATATCAGTTGTAGGTTACAGGTTACAAAACAGGTTAACCAGGTACTAAGTTAAATTCTATGTGGCTTAAAAATATGATTTTAATTAATAAAGGTAAAGTATACCTTATCTACGTATTAATTTATACTTGGTATGCAATACATTACAATATTTGGCGGTTCGAGGTTCGACCATTCGCGGTCCGCAAACGGACCGCGGTCCGCCTGTTGCTGACCGATGGTCTAAACAATTGGTTTTGCATACTACTACAAACCTGCTGTTGCAACTGGTTATGACATCAATGGAGTACATCACTCACCTTTGATTTGCCAACGATATAGTTTTTATGGCAGAATCGTTGGAATGCTCAATGATCTCAATAGTGTCTCCCCACGGACAGGTCTTCATTAGAACATGCGGTGCCAAGTTGACTGTCGGTAGGTATATCGGAGTGCTGAAGTGTTTGTACAGTAGGGCTACGATGGCTATCCGAGTACAGAATCAGAGTACGAAACCTATCCAACTGAAGAGAGGTGTAAGAAAGGATGACGTTATATCCCCGAAACTCTTCACCACTGCATTGAAAGACGTTTGAAGCTACTGAACTGGAAAGGATGCGGTATTAACATCAATGGCGAGCATCACTCACCTTCGATTTGCCGACGATATATTCCTTATGGCAGAATCGCTGGAGGACCTAAACACTATGTTCAATGACCTCAATAGTGTCTCCCAACGGATAGGTCTTAAGATGAACATGGACAAAACATAGATTATGTGTAACGTCCATATCACACCTATGCCGGTAGTTGTTAGGACCACTAAGCTCGAATTTGTTAACGAGGACAAATAGTCCGACTAGGTAAGTCCAACAACGATCTTCGAAAATCGACGGATTTTACTCGGCTGGGTTTCGTTCGGGGGACATAACGACACATTTTCTCGTCAGGTCAAAACTTGAAAACGAAATTGTATAACCAGTGTGTGTTGCCAGTGATGGCTTATGGATCTCTGATGGGATCCTTCATTACTAGCCGTATGACGAAGCTCAAGGTCGCTCAGCGAGCTATGGAGATGGCTACGCTCGGAGTTTTTATGCGTGATAAACTAAGAAATGAGGATATCCTCAATAGAATCAGAGAAACCGACATAGCCCAACTGATTGACTTAGATGGAATTCCTCGTGTCCTGATCTCGAAAGTCTCTGGTTTTCTATGCTTATCATACGAAACACAGCAGCAATAAGCTGCTATTTTACGCTAGTATTCTGTGAGAGCGTGATCCTTCGCTGGTCGGTCCGACGCATTCGTGCTTACAACTATAACTGCAGCATGGCTCTACCGCGTATATAAAAGCATACATTTTAGAAATATTGTAATGTTTCGTGGAAACAACTACCTAAATTTGTAATGCCTTTCAGCATTAATTACGGAACAAAAGCAAAAAATAAGCCTTCAAGAAAAAACGATCAAACCAAATTTCACTTTTTTTATGTTCACAAAAATGCTAGAAATACATTCACTTACCTCTACGATTACTTAATAAGTTTAATTAGACACCATATAAAAACTTAAATACTTATTGTAGTAATAAAACGATACTTTTAAACAATTTGTAACAGTACTGTAGTTTTCTTTTAGAAATATAATAAACATTGTTTTAATGAAGGAAGACCGACGTGAATTTTATTTTATATCTATTTAATGTTTATGAAAAAACATCGGCATATTTCTTAATTTATTGAATAGAATTGCTACTCACTTCTAGAAGCTGCTTCAAATTTTTCGGACTTCTTTTTCCGCTTCCACTTCCAGGGTTTGAAAAGTCTGCCGAAGGCAGAAAATTTGGACTTTGTTCGCTCCGCTGGTGGCGTCCGTGCGCCCGAGCCCAGACTGTTCGTGCGCACCGCCGAGCCATTTTGTTTCTTGGCTGCAAAGTTAAATAAAAAAAATTAATAATCAAACGCTTAAAAAACATTTATCACACTATTTATCATAAATAGAAAGTTTAAATTTATCGTAAACTAGCTGTGCCCCGCGACTTCGCCCGCGTGGAATTTACTACGATTTCATGGATATCAATTATTTTGCACGGAACCCTAATTTTGTTTTTGAGTAATGTTACCATCTTATAAATATTGACAAATATTGACATTAATATTTATACGATACTAATGTCACTCAATTGTTTTGCCATCCCGGAACCCCTCCACTAAGACTTAAACTTTATGGTATGGTATTAAAGTTCTAATTGACTTTTAAGTATTATTAAGAATCTTTTGTATGGGAATATAAAAAAGTTGTTTGTTGGTTTTAGACTTTTTCAGACAATTTTTTTAATTTTTCTCTCCGTAAGAACCGTCTTCGTACTTCAAGGAATATTATAAAAAAAGAATTAGCGAAATCGGTTCAGCTGCTCTCGAGATTTGCGCTTAGCAACACATTCAGCGATTCATTTTTATATTATAGATTTATATTTCCTTCATTATAAAAAGTGTATAATAATATGTACTATTTAACTGCTTTACAACTGCAAGTTCCGTCCGTTATATTATATTTTCTTATAATATATAAATTTATATACTTGTGTATATTGATATATGTATATATGTATGTCTGTATGTATGTGTATATGTATGTATATATGTATATGTATGTATAATATGTATATGTATGTGCGTATGTATATTTCTTTGTAACCGCCTTCGTAGTTATATCACTGCCTTAAGGTTGACTGGCAGAGAATGCATTTAGCAATAAGTCCGCCTTTTGTTTAAATAAATAAATAAATATGTGTGCCTTTCTACTGTTTTCAGTACAAGGTACAGTTAAAGCTAAGGGGCGCAGTTTTAATAAAAATGCTAACTTTGATGACATATCAGCCTCATAGTAACCAAGCCTTCATGGCGAACATTTGGCGAGGTGTGCACCATACAACCACGCCAAGAGCGTTTATTTATCATATACTCCGAACGATCCGCTCGGAGGGCACTAACTACTTAGGAGTTAGTGCCGAGCGTAGTGTAGTAGACGTGCGTGGCGTAGTCGAGTAATGATTAGTTACCCTTTCCTTTACATGACACTTTGAACAGAATATTTAGCGTTATTACCATTGCATACGTTCGCCGCGTAGAGGCGGCGGCGGTCGCGTAAGAGAATCCACTACACCATAACATCCCGTGAATATCGTCGTAGTATCGACAGAGGGAAATTGAAACGACATGGCTAGCATCATAATTTTGTTAACACTCAAAATAATAAAAACTGCGGTTGCCAACCCGCCTGCCAAGCGTGGCGACTATGGCAAAATGTCCCATGGCCCATGGAGATATGGGGAGGCCTTTGTTTAGCATTGGATTTTGATAGAATGTAATGGAGATCATGATTATATATATCTAGTATTTATACCAGGGTAACGCGATCGCCTATCCGCCTGTTCAAATATTGAATCATATTATTCAACCAGATTGATTGACGTTCGTCAATTAGTTTAACTTTCTTTAACATATTAATACTGCCATTAATAACATAATCCATAACAGCCTATAAAAGACTGATGAATGTAGGCCCTATAGATTGCGTCAATTTTCCATAGTTGCCACACTTGGCAGACATGTTGGCAACCGCAGTTCATTGTTTATTTTGAGTTGTTATAAGGACGATGCTGTTGGTTAAACTCCTGTTTCAGTTTCCCTTTGTCACCCACCTCTTTTGAAAGTGGATACTTTTACACCGCCACTACACGGTAAGAACGTATTTTCCTCGAAACTTTCCCTGTCTTTGATCACTACATCTTTTAGATGGAAATTATTTGCAGTAAATAGCCAACTCAAAAACTCGATTACGAGTGACTTATCATTTATGGTTTAATTATAAGCGGCAATGATTGCTTAAAGCTGAGTTTTAATCGACACATAAAAGTTATCCATCAAATAATTTATCACCAGACTGAATATAAAAGTGAGACAACTGGATTTATTTTATTAACATAACAGTTTTTTTTTATTTGTAGTGGTATTTTATCCTATAATAAATAACTTTTATCTCATGATTGAAAAATCGGCACTTGGGCCGATTTGTCAATCCTTAGATAAAAAGATAGCGTTTACTCTACAGACAGCAAACAATTGAATTTTTCAATCGTCCGATATCTTTATTTGATGAATAACTCGACTACCTGAGGAATAATTGAATTGAATACCTTTTGACGACCAGATATAACCAGTTATTCGACAGATGGGTCCATTCGATGACAAATGACGTTAAACAAAACATTTTACATCTATTACTCAGTGGATATTTTTAATAGAATTGATGACCTGGCAACTGAGGAAGAGATTCTGATAAATAAATTTGGTACAATTCTACGTAAAAGAGTCTTCAATATTTTATTGGTACAACGAATACCTAACTGTATTTTAAGTAAGTACCAATTGTATCTCAGCAGTAATACGCAATCTTTTCCGTGTTTGGATCTTTTTTTATGTAAAAATGCAAGACAAAAAGTTTATGAAGCTTTTTTATATCTTTTAAGGTTTATGAGATACTTAATCATTAAAAACAATTTTATCAGTTTTTCTATTTTATGAAAATATCCTGAATGTTTTTTTTTTGGTTAAAATATAGCCTAAATCACTTCTGGCACTGCTTTTTATGTTGTCTGTATGGACAATCGGTCCAGCCATTCTGACAGACAAAAATTAAAAAAAAATGCTTATTCGGGTCTTCACAGCACGTAAAAATAACCCCTTGAGCCTAATAGGAGTCAGTGATTTCGATATTACATATATACACTTTAATTTTATGTATATAATATAATATTTAGATTACAAACAAAATGCGACGAGCTTCAAACAAACTACGCAAACAATAACAAGCAAAACATAATTTCGAACTTAAACTGATACTTGATAGTAATGGTCTTTGCCTAACAGAAAATAGACATAGTTTGTCATTCTCTAACGTTTGCATATTTATATACTTTATATATCATTTCCTACATAAATAGACAACTATTTATTCGACTTCCTCTGTTATTCCTTTTTTATGCATATTATTGGTTGCCAACCCGTTTGCCAAGCGTGGCAACTATGGCAAGTTTTTATAGGATAGGGTTAAGAAACGAGCACACAGTTCACCCTATGGTAAGTGGTTGCTGTGTCCCTTAGACATTTACCTATTATCTACATTTATCTTCGATTAAGAATCAAAATGCAGATGCGTTGTTGTTACCCCTGAGGACTAAGATTGAATACCTCGTTTCCATTGAAAAGGGGTCTCCGGTTCTCTACACTCTCCACACGAAACGCAGTAGCAATAAATAACCCTATGAGTCGCTAAATTAATGAGAAACAAAAAAATATTGAATTAAAAATGAGAAGTATAAAGCCCTTTTCTGCCGACTTCCAAAAAGGAGACGGTACTCAATTCGACTGTCTGTTTTTTTTTATGTGTTACCTCATAACTTTTTACTGGTTGAACCGATTTCGATGATTCTTTTTTTATTTGAAATCTGGTACTTACTGGTACTAATTTGATCAAGGTCAGACCAATAGTTAAATTTTTAATTTTAAATTATTTATTTTTATAATATTAAAATAACACATTAATTCTAAATAAATTAAAAGTTTAGTGACGAATAAAATACTATTTTTTTTTACAATTACTTAAATCGATTAACGATAATAAAAAATAAGCTTAAGTTATTGTTCCTTAGTGCGATAATTCCATACTAAAAATAAATGTACAAAACGAGTAGGTACTGATTTAAATCTTTACCCTCATAAAGAGGTACTTCACCGATTTCATTTGTCTATCAATAACATTGTCAAACCAAATAGGTATCAGAAAGGTTACGTTTATATTTGTTTTAATATTTTAAATAGTTTTTAATTTTGCTGTAAAAGTCATAGTTTTCTAATACAATTGTTAAAAGTTATTTATTACACTTGATTGCATAAGTAATGAAACGTGTATAATAAAACTTGCGAAATATGTTGGGTTAGATGCGGTAAGATTAAAACAATAAAAGGTCCTTCACTGCAAAGTTCTCGCTAGTTGATCAAACATAGTTGGTGACTTTGAGTTTAATTGTAATATATTTCATGCGAATAGATTTTTGAACCTTTATTTGTGGTAATGTCCTCTAGACCGAAATTAGATTACGGCAGCTAGTCTCAACGGAGACTACCAATCGGCGTCGGACAGAGTTAATAGTACATGTTGTGCACAAGCACAAGTGTGCACACGAACAATGGTAGTGAGGGAATAGAACTCACTACCATAGTTCGATGGGACGGGACAGTAATCCGACACGACCGGAAATTGAACAGACGCAAGACCAACGGCTTTATTACTTTCCAAGGCACGGGGATTAAACACTGCTAACTTCCTGACTTCAGGCTGCTTCTGGGAATTTCTTGACAGAAAAATCCAATAACTGATTTGGTCCTCTCGATTCAAACCCGTGAGCACATAATTGGCAGTAGCGCTTGCGACCATAAGACAAAATAGGCAGTTATTTATGGTAATTGTTGGATATACTAAAAAACTATATTAGATATTAATCGGGACGACTTAGGTTTTTTTTTATAGGATAGGGTGACAAACGAGCACACAGTCCACCTGACGGTAAGTGTTTGCTGTGGCCCATAGACATCTACATCTATCCTCGTTTGCCAATCAAAATGCAGATGCGTTGTCACCCGTGAGGACTAAGATGGAATGCCTCTTTTCCAGTAAAAACGGTCTCTACACTCACCATACGAAACACAGCAATGTTAAGTTGCTATTTCACGTTGGTATTCTGTGAGAGCATGGTCCTTCCCCGGTCGAGCCGACCCATTCTTGCTACAACTATACTACTAATATAGCTGCTGCATGGCTCTACCACGTAAACGGTTCTGTTTCTACAATAAAAATATTTAAAAATGTAATTTTAGCACTATTTGTACAATTTTTTCAAATGCAAACATTGGGTGAAAGTAGAAAGGAAAATCACAGCCATATGTTAAAACATATTTCTATTAATCATTTCGATTCCGAAGATTATTAAAAAAGAAAAAGAAAACCCAACTTAAAATAACGACCACATAATACGTATATCAAAGAAGACGATATAAACTCATAACCAACTTTTGTTATGAGTTTATACAAGCACGACTCGACCTTATATCAAACATATAGCATAAAGGCTGTTCTCCCTTGGACCTATTATCTCATTGCAATTACTTGAAGTTTCTCATTGAAAGAGAAGAAACGGTTTGTCCTAAAAAAATACATACATAAATTGCACAAGGACAAACATTCATACTACTAACATTTATTTAGGGCATAGAAACACTTGTTCAGTGCGAGATCAAATCCGCAGTCTTGCAGTGCAACAGCCAAACGCTTAGTCACTGCGCTACGGGTTCGACATTTAATTTATTACGGATTAATATACCTAATTAATTAAAAATATAGACGCTTTGTTTTTTTATATTTATTTTTGTACCATGACATTGATTTATATCCTGATCGGCTTTTTTACTCAATCCCCACGTAATAATATAAAGTTTTATTTATTTCGCAAAATCATTAATTAAGGAGACCTAGCAGCAACGGCAACTGGCAGCAGCATTAAAGATGCGAGACGTACCATATACTGCCATTGTCAATGTGCCTTCCAAGCATGACTCTTATGAAAATCCTCCCTGCAACGGAAGAAGTCCATAACCAGTGCACTGGTGGACTTTTAGGGGCTGATAAAGAAAAATTGTAATTGAACCTGATTGAATTGTCAATGAGATGACGCTAAAACTGCAGCAATATTGAAACCAGCGAATCTATCAAAAATCTCACATTTTTCCTACGAAAAATGTTAGAAACAATGTGTGGATGAAAATTTCGGGATAATGGGTTAACAGACATAATTCTTCATAAAAAAAAACCACGCATTTAGCTCAGGTAAAACGATACAACGAAGGTGCCAAAACAAAACAGGTTTGTTGAAACCTTAGATGTTAAGGGTGTCGTCTTTGACAAAACCAATTTCAAATCGCGTTCAAATAATGCGGTCACGATAACGAATTCACTTCGTCATATTTGAGTGATTATCGTTTTGGTTTGAAAATCAATTAGCAAAGTAACATTGCCAAATATACTATATCACAGTTGTCCCCTACTATGTAAAGGATGCCATTAATTAATCCACTATCATCAGATCCGCTCCATAGTAAAAATCATTGCTTTGTCATCAAAGTTACATAAGTATGCCAAATTTCATCTCGATCGGATATCAACAAGTGCTTCAAAAACTGATTACAAATTAGAACTGGAAAGCCATAAGAATGCAAATAATTAAAATGCTTGCAATATAGCCAAGAAACTGAAAGGGTTGAAAATTGAGCCTCGAGGAACGCCCATTTGTACTATCGACCTGGATATATATAATAACAACTTTTTGAGTTCTGTTACTTTAATATGAAATACTAAATTTAAGAACTCCGCTACTTACACTATAATGTTGTAGTTTCCTTTAAGATTAACGATGTATAAATGTTGTAAGACAATACATTTCTGTACACAGTATACGTGAATCGAACGACATCGTTTAGTTCCGAATGGGTATTCATGCACACATGGGCGCAATCAATGGCCCCGATGCATGGAGAGAGAGACTATTGTTAAGATACGTCCGTGCCCATCCGTCACAATAACAACGAAACAAAGTAGTTTTCCTTCGAGTTACACTGCCGAGACAACTTTCTTGTAGAGCAATGCTTAACTCTACATATACTTAGATTGCGTTTAATAGATATGTCACACTCACATTTTTATCGTGAAAGGAGAAAATCACTCGTTTAATCCTAAATAGGTATTTGAAAAACGATATACAATTCAAACCAGAAATGGAATAAATTTCACTGTGATTACATATTTTGATACGACAATGCCTTATCTGACAAAAGATTTTATTTTTTATATTTACATGAAGTAGTGATCGTCTAGTGGTCGAAATTCGACCGTAATCCATTTGTAACTTTTAGGTTTATTATATTAATATACTTAAGCGAGCGTCAGTGCAAGATGTCATTTTCAACTGCACATTATTACATAAAATATATATATATATATATAATATGCAAAATATAAACGCTTTTTTGCCTTGACATGCACTGCACGCCATTATTGAAACATGAATATTTGGAATCGCAAAAAATTCACAGCTCATTCGGTCAATCCTTGGGCAAATTAATCTGTCAGTAATTATTTTTGGCAACATTTCAAAAATCTTTGGCGACAATCTCTACTCTGCGCGACTATTTGAACACAGACTATAAAGTGTTTGACATTGGCCTTAGAGTAATAAGTAATAACATACATATTCTTGTACTTACTCTGAGACATTGGCAGTATGAACGTCAAGAAACGACATATTTTGCCGAAGCGACAATTATCTTTAACATTGGCAGTATGAACGTAAACAATGTATGTTTTATTTTATTGTATCTAATATATTTGTAACACATATTATAATTATATATAAAAATTACGTGTCACGTTGTTTGTCCGCGATGGACTCCTAAACTACTAAACTGATTTCAATGAAATTTTGCACACTGCGTGTATTTTGGTCCAACTTGAAAGATAGGATAGTTTTTATCCCCCTAAATGACCCTCAAAATTTTTTATTGAGAATTTAAGGATTTTTATAGGAAGGGTCATTGGAAAGAGCAGAACAACGTTTGCCTAACGAGCTAGTTATATATAAAAATTACGTGTCACGTTGTTTGTCCACGATGGACTCCTAAACTACTAAAACTGATTTCAATGAAATTTTGCACACTGCGTGTATTTTGGTCCAACTTGAAAGATAGGATAGTTTTTATCCCGCTAAATGACCCTCAAAATTTTTTATTGAGAATTTAAGGATTTTTATAGGAAGGGTCATTGGAAAGAGCAGAACAACGTTTGCCTAACGAGCTAGTTATATATAAAAATTACGTGTCACGTTGTTTGTCCACGATGGACTCCTAAACTACTAAAACTGATTTCAATGAAATTTTGCACACTGCGTGTATTTTGGTCCAACTTGAAAGATAGGATAGTTTTTATCCCGCTAAATGACCCTCAAAATTTTTTATTGAGAATTTAAGGATTTTTATAGGAAGGGTCATTGGAAAGAGCAGAACAACGTTTGCCTAACGAGCTAGTTATATATAAAAATTACGTGTCACGTTGTTTGTCCACGATGGACTCCTAAACTACTAAAACTGATTTCAATGAAATTTTGCACACTGCGTGTATTTTGGTCCAACTTGAAAGATAGGATAGTTTTTATCCCGCTAAATGACCCTCAAAATTTTTTATTGCGAATTTAAGGATTTTTATAGTAAGGGTCGTTGGATAGGGCAGAACAACGTCTGCCTGGCGAGCTAGTAATTATATATAAATTTTGGCTTTCTGAGCTGCACTCTTTGAAACAGAAACAGAAACAGAAACTTTTTTATTCAATATAGATTATAAATAATACTTATTGAAAGTCACTCTTTTGTATGATTACCACTGGTTCGAAAAAAACCTCTGTCCTGGGAAGAACCAGCAAGAAACCCAGCGGGACTTTTTTTTTTAAATAACAGCTTACAATCATGTATGTTACACAAATTAACAACACAATAAATTAGAAATAGCTTGGTAGCGATCACCTCATTTCCAGGGGTTATTATCATCTATAAATTCATTAATATTATAATAACCCTTTTTATACAAACTTAGTTTAATAAAGTTTTTGAACTTTGAGCAGGTCAAATTTTGTATATTTTCTGGAAATTTGTTGTAAAAGCGTATACATCGCCCCAAGAATGAATTACTGACTCGATGGAGTCGAGTAACTGGTACTACTAGCTTGTGTCTGTTCTTAGTATTTACAGAATGAATATCACTTATTTTTGTAAAACTACTTTTATTTTGTGTACGTACATTACATTTTCATAAATGTATCGAGAGGCCAAAGTTAATATATTAATTTCCTTAAATTTTTGTCGCAGCGACTCTTTAGGCTTTAAATCATAAATTGCTCTTATGGCCCTCTTCTGTAAAACAAATATAATTTCAGTGTCAGCTGCGTGTCCCCATAGCAAAATACCATACGACATTATGCTATGGAAATAGCTAAAGTAAATTAGTCTAGCTTTTTCGACACTAGTTAGACTTCTAATCTTTTTTACGGCATATGCTGCAGAACTAAGTCTGCTTGCTAGTTTTGATATATGGGGGCTCCATTGAAGCTTCGCGTCTAGTGTGATTCCAAGAAAAATGGTGGTATCGACAAGACTCAGTTTCTCCCCATTTAAAATTACATTAGTATTTAATTGTTTGACATTTGGAGTCATAAAGGACAATGTCCAAAACCGCCCTGTGTAATAAAAGCATCGGACATACACAATAATTAATTTTATATTTTATTATATTAGTTGCAAATACTTTTATAACACGGACTAGCTGCATGCAAAAATGAAAATTAAAAAGTATTATATTCGACTAATAACATTAATCGCCGCCATCTTCGCCAAACATCATGTGGTGGCGAAAAATGATTAGGGATGCCCAATCGATTGTAATCGATTTTTGAATTTTTAATGAACTTTTGTATATTTTGTAATCTGAATTACATTTTAATTTATTTCGAAAAAAGTTGCTAAAAGAAGCTACAATAAAAATATTATATTACCATGTCTTTCTATTCTTTTATACTATTCCCTACAAGTATAATTTTAAAAACCTACTATACCTATTGAATGTCATACTCGATTTTGAATAGGTAGTTAGAATATTTCTGAAGAAAAATATTCGTAAAGATAATTATTCAGGATTTTCTAATGATCGTTTAGACAGGAGTATATTTTACGTCTTACTAAACGATAACTTACGAGTGTACGACAATTAATTAAAAAAAAAAAAAACTGTTATCTTTACTGCATTAATTATAAATGTGTTTTTTTAAAAAGAGCAATATTGCAGACTAGATACAGATATTATTATTAATATTATTACAAGTATGGAAGAAGTAGAGACGTACGTGTTATTATAAGTAAAGTAGGACAGTGTTATGGTATTAATATTATCGTATGACAAAAGATATATACTATATAGATGGTATACTGTTTGTAACGTACGGCTATAATAAATCTTAGGAAATATTCATAAGTCGTATCGTATTTGGCGCTCCTATTTTTGATGTCACTAAATGGTCACTTGTCAGTCTCTCATGAAAAAAATACGATCTCCAAATCGATGCAAATCGAACATACTAGAATCGATTCTCGATTAAATCAAGCATTAACAGATCTATTTTTGATCAATCGCGACATTTTCAAACATGCCTAATATAGACACAGAACATTATTGACGATAACTTACCGTAAATACAAGTAAATGTATAGAAAAATCATTAAATTAATAAACATAACATTACGCCAGTATTTTCCAGAAGGAGTAGGTAGAGGTGTGTAAGTACTGTTATGTTATACATCCCATGTAATAGGGGATGCGCGTATTGCCAAACACCGGACACAAATCCAGACTCCGTGCTACTACTGGGAACTTCAAGTTATAAAAACCCAATAATAATTTGCCCGACCCTGGGATCGAACCCAGAACAGAACAGTTTTTCTGTCTGTCACAAGGAACAGATGTTCCAACTATGCAAAAGTATTTCTTGAATCGTTTGAAATATAGCTAGTTCTTGAATAAGTCCGATTCGAGAGGTTTCTGTATCGACATCGGACAAGGATTCTTCAGATCTATATCGATCTGGAAAATCGATTCTGTTACTATAAACAATCGATTAAACGATTTCAAATGGACATGCCTACTATGTACCGTCATCTCTAATCCTGTCAAAGTTACATTGGTTGGCGTCGTTTGCAATTGTAATTGTCTTTGTACATAATTGTATCGGTGTTGTGGTGACTTTCGGGACGATATATTGAACATTACGACTTGGCTGTTTTAACGGACTCTGATTGCTTTCAAGAACGACTTACCTTGCTGTGATTTTTGGAACTGTGTACCACTCAAACGATAACCTAGCATTCATAAACGGACTTACGCATACGCAATGGAAAGTGTATTTTGTGTAAATAGCGGCTCTGCTGGTGGTACAATATTGTTTAAAGATGAACAGAGAAGAAATCGTGCAATATTGCTGTAATTGCATCGTTGTACGTAGAACCATCGGTTGCTGCGCCCATGTTATGAACATTATTTGGTACTTGAGCTTTACGAAACATCAAAATAATATCGACATCCCTGCACAGTTATTAGACAATATTCTTATTTCCAATTTAGAAAATGAACAATAAACATGAAATTAATCTGTGTTTTATTTCTAATTCAAACATAATAAGTTAATGTACGTGTAAAAACAACTTATACTACCAATTAGGTACTAAGTCGGTAGGGCTGGTTTCATAGTCACGCGTTTGAACAGCGCCGTTCAGACGCACACGCTTGCAAATGTACTAGATAGTAGTCTATAATATTCACGCTGATCATGCGCGCGCTGTTGAAACTTGGTTGAAACCGTGGTTGATACGCTCGCTGTTCGACGGCATGTCTAGCGGCGTGACTGACAGCCTAAATCCTTATCAATTTAGGTACTAGGTATCTTGCCGTACCGTATATGCTAATGACAACATCTAAATGCTAACAGCCATTATATACTATATTTTTATGTTTACATTAATACACACAAACATTATCTCTCATTTCAAAACCAATGCTCAGAAAGCAGGTTTGTTAACTACATTCTATGCATTTATACGTTGCACTTACATACACTTAGGCTTTAGAACAAAAATTGCATACCTAATTATGTAGGTAGGTACTAGAAATAGCTAAATGTTTTAGGACATCGTGTTTCAGTTTGTTAAAAATCACTCGGAGCTATGAAAAACCGTAATATTCATGGTTCGATTATAACCTCAAAATCTGATACTTTTTTTGAAATATATCTATTATGCAGCTAGTCCGCTATAAAAATAAGATCAAATAGGAATTTATTAATGATCAACAATAAAATACATAATTTTCCGATGATCTTGGTTCCAGGGCGAACAATGTATGGGCGCAGAGCAATGTCCTTTCATACATTTCGTTTTAGTGCCATTTAAATGCAAATTATCAACATTGAACCAATTTACTAATTTAGATATAGCATTATTTACTTCGTCATATTTTAGCAATTGTCGACTTAATTTGAAAATTAAAGAAGTGTCATCTGCAAATAATACTATATCATGGTTATCTCCTACTATGTAAGGTAAGTCATTAATGTATACAAGAAACAGAAAGGGGCCGAGAATTGAGCCTTGAGGCACGCCCATTTGTACCATCGACCCGGAAGAACTCATACTGTTAATGACAACTTTTTTTTTCTTTCATTCGCTCTTCCTTGCGCACAATATGCTTAAAAAGAGGTACAAATATTTCCCTGCTCTTATTAATAACATGTTTTGGGTGCCCATGGTCAATATAACATTAAAATGTCAAACATCTCAGTCCTCTTGTTACCATGAGTGTCGTAAGCAGCTTAAACGTCTGCAGGGCTAGCAAGCACAGGAGACAATTTTATCCCCGGGGAAAGGAGAAAATGTTTTTCCTCTCGCTTAGTTTTATCCACCCTTCGAGCATGGGCATACCGGTGGATATAATATCCACAGTAGATAATATGAGAGATAGACTTATAGATATTTTGTGTGAATATAAACATAAACCCACGTCCAATGAACTACGTTAAATTGTCCCTTTCAAATGTCAAAAAAGTATAATTTTTCATCTTTCATTTGGTTCCATACTACGGACTGGGGATATATCTCTACTCGTTATGTCACACGGGGATATACTTCCCCCAGTTGCCGTGCTTTGGCATAAGGACAAGATATTTATCTCTTGTCAGTGGATATAATCGGGGGATAATTATAATTGTCCCCAGTCCATGCTAGCCGTGCTGGAATTAAAAATAAGTAAAAATAAATCAAATTAACACGACAAAGTCCGTCAAATTGATTTTTAATTTTGTTCAAATGGTTTTCTGTCAATAACTCCCGTTTTGGTACATTAATCACATTCATTAGAACAAGCGGTGCCAAGTGGACTGTCGGTATATCGAAGGCCTGAAGTGTTTGTACAGTAGGGCTACGATGGCTATCCGAGTACAGAACCAGAGTACGAAACCTACCCAACTGCAGACAGGTGTAAGAAAGGATGACGTTATATCCCCGAAACTCTTCACCGCTGCATTGGAAGACGTTTTCAAGCTACTGGACTGGAAAGGATGCGGTATTAACATCAATGGCGAGCATCACTCACCTTCGATTTGCCGAAGATATAGTCCTTATGGCAGAATCGCTGGAGGACCTAAGCACTATGCTCAATGATCTCAATAGTGTCTCCCAAAAATCTTAAGACCTGTCGTCTTAAGATGAACATGGACAAAACAAAAATCATGTTTAACGTCCATGTCACACCTATGCCGGTAGTTGTTGGGAGCACTAAGCTCGAAGTTGTTGACGAGTATGTTTTATGAACCGCTAAGTGAGTAAGTTAGCGGTTAGCCACCGTAGAGTCTATATCACCTGAGAATGCCTCGTGTAGAGGCGAAACACGTGTCGTATTATCGTCAGTGGTGTGTCTTGCCTAGTGTAGTGGTGTTGGGAGTAGCGGTGCTGGGATTAGTGGTGACGGGGATAGTGCACGCAATTGAGGGAGGGCGGGAGGTGCTTCTTCATACTAGGTAAGACACATCATTTTATTTTATAACGCGGATATTTGCGAAGTATATTTTTGTAAAAGCTTTTATATAATGGATTTCCGCAAAGTAACGCCTGATTCTATTAATTATAAGGGCTGTTATGATGATGATGATGATTAGAACAAGTAGCTGTGCCCAGTAGCGGGTCGTATTATATTATGCTGTAAATTTTCTAACTTTATCACATAATAGCTTTCGGGCCTGTGCATGTCTTAGCACCGACTTCTGAAACTATTATATGAAAAATATATATTTTTTGTTTTAATCTCGATTTTACTTAAATGAAATTCTAGTTTTTATGGATTTTATTGCGTTTAATTGACATCCGTAAAAAGCAGTTTCATTCAATGTGTAGTGTTCGCGTACATATAAGAAATCGGTTTTACCTTTTTATTAATAATTTAATCTTTTTACCTTTATGAGAGGCAATATAATAACTAGAATGTTGTTCAAATAGGAACATTTTATTATTTTTCAACCCTTAGGGATCTAATTATTTTTTTAAATTTATATAGATAACACCTGAAGCAAAGGTATATAACCTACTAGCTTTTCGCTCCGCTGTTACCCGGCGTCCAAGTTGTAACCACCTGACAGTGATAACCCACGCTTATTTTGAGATCGCTTAGTATGGAGAGTACAAGCGATCATATAAAAACTTTCTCATATTTCGACGTGATAATGATCACAGAATTTAAGTTAGACAGGCATTAGAATGGTGAAAACCGCTGTAACAATCTTTTCTTTGTACTCCAGTAGGTACATTCATTCTCCTTCTTAAATAAATAACTGTCTGTTTCAGCTGTACGCTTGTGGAAATCCTGCTTTTACGTATTCGCCGTGCTCAATCTCTTTTTTCCTTAATAAGCTCTTTATAAATCTTTCCTTGTATTTCTATTCCACTTTCCTCAACTTTCATCATCTTGTGTTTTAATTACCTTTATATTTAATTTATATTTATTTCTTATCATAATTGTGTAATCAATGTATACCTCCTTCTTAGCCATTTAAAAAGCTTTTTCATCCAACATCCGTCTAGCGGTTTAGGATGTGCGCTGATAGATGAATCAGTCACTCGGGACATCCTCTTTTATTATATACATAGATAGATGATAGAAATCACCGAGGGAGAAACCTCGATTCAGCCATTTCCAAGAAATCGGTGAACACACATAAAAAACATGCGCTACGAATATAGAAACTTCTCGTTCTTACGGTAATACTACTAATAAAATAATTTCGAATCAAGTTAATAAATTATTTTTTTCTCCTTTTTACTTCCAAGTTGGTTGGACACATGGAAAGGCATAGCTTACCGACCCATGATTACTGACACAGGAATTACAAAGTGATTGATATGCAAACAACGTTTTAAAAGATGACGGGGAACATTCTTGGAAGGATTCACAGACCTTATAAATACCATGTATCTGTATGTATACAAACTTAATATAAATAAATGTAGTAGTGATGTTACATACTAAAATTGCGAAATATTTGAAAGTACATAGAGATAAATTATCATCATTTTTAATCAGTATCATAATTAGGCCTGTAGTATTAATATGCATTACCAAGAAGGCGGATGTCAAGATAAGCAAGCAGACTAGAACATACAAGTCATTATTGTAATAATGTTCTGGATTTTGTTTCAAAATAACTTATTCGTCTAACTTAGAGTAGGTAATCTGTTGAACGCTATATATATATAAATACATATATATATATATATATATATACTAGCTGACCAGGCAGACGTCGTTCTGCCCTTTCCGACGACCATTTGAAACATTTCATTTGCAAAAAAAAAACTCCTGAAATTAGCAATAAAAAAAAATTGAGGGTCACTTATCGGGATAAAAACTATCCTATCTCTCAAGTTGGACCAAACTGCATACAGTGTGCAAAATTTCATTGAAATCAGTTCAGTAGTTTAGGAGTTCATCGCGGACAAACAATGTGACACGTAATTTTTATATATGTATAAAGATTACCTCATAATATTGGTCGTAAACTATTAGTAAAAATTGTTTCAATTTACTGTCTATTTAGATATTAGCTTATTAGAAATTACCAGGGCAAATGCATTAAGTTTGTACTTAATATAATTTCTATAATGTTTATGTTCCTCTGAGAGGAAATAACAATCCAAATATTTAAATTGCTAAGCATGTGTGTAATTGTTTTAGTATAATTTAATTTAATCTAAATCATGACTTTTGTGAAACAAAACAGCAAAATCTCGTAACGAAGTCAACTTATTGCTGGGCAGTCGTTTCTAGCGCTCATCGAGATCAATAAATGCGGTACAACATAAAAGCATCTTTAGTAGCTATCGAAGACTGTGACCGCTGTTCAACCAATCAGCAGTGCGTCTATTGTATAGTATTGAATAAAGCACAATGACTTATATTACGTTCGTAACTTCTTACGCGTAGGAGCCCGGAACTTGATCTTGAAGTTGATAAATTCATTATTCTTAAGAATTTCGTTCAACGACCAACGGCTGCGTAAATTTGCAGACGATAAACAGGAGTCGTATATCTCTAGATATACCATTATCTTCATCAACGGATAGCTCTTATGATACGTTTAAAGCATATTCAACTTTGTTCTCTCTGAGGTGATTCATTAAGTTTAAAATGAAAACACCTCTTCAGTATTCATAAATATGGTCAGACACGGGCACAAAAACAGAAATATGACATCAGCTTGCTGTTTTATTGTTGTGTACACTAAAGATAAAGTATTAAAAAGTTTCGAGTAGGTACTGTTTCTACATCATTCGATACAAGTTGTAATTAATTTAAGTTACAAGAGTTTCCGAAAACTAAACCCAATAAAACATGGCGAGATGTCAATTTTAATCAACAGATGTATTGGTTCAATAGCATGTAAAACCTAAAATTAAAATTACTTCATTTAACCGTTATACCTGTTTCCAGATTATATAGAATTACTTTAATAAATAAAACTTGATACGTTACATTTATTACTCTATAATGAGTATCAGTCGATACAAATTGATATCAATTTATTATAAATAAAGAATAAAACTTTTAATTTCTCATTTATAATGTCCTTAAATGATATTCTAAAATCCTACCTAAATACAACTATTAACAACAAAAGACAACAGGCAATTATATGTATACGCTATGTTAATTCATGCAATATTTGTTCTGTTAGTACCGCAGAACAGTCTCTATTATTGTACGTAGAGAGGCCAAATGTCAAGCGGCAATACGATTTCGCAAGTCTTTTGTTTGGAATGCGAATGGGTGTGTACAGAATGAATGAAAACTAACCGGCGACTGCAGCAACTTCTTTAGCGCCGACATGCAAGAAATCAGTGAGGGACAACGAGCTCGCGATCAGCTGCCTGCGCTCTTGGAAATCAAGTTGATCGAGGCTATTGGTCCTAGTCCCGCGCACCGCCTGGGCGGGCGCGCTCAGCGACATGTCAACTACATTCAGCCATGTTCTACGCACAACATCTTCGGTACGAATATTCGAACAATATGATCACAAACACTTGCGATGAACACTAAACAAAGACACACGCGAGGCCGTCTCGAACACAGATAATTTCGTTACGTACATAAAGTATACCTGCACAGTGAGAGACGCACAGCGACAGACTGGCGCGCGGGCCGGGCGCGGAGAATCGAGAGCCAGGGTGGGGGCCCGCCAAGCATTGTCGTGTTGTGTCGCCCCTGCATGATTCATGTTGCACTCAAGACTCAGTCACTCGACTCAACGCGCTTTGCTCGTAAATTCATGGCGTAACCCGTAACTGCCATTCTTATGGTTTGGTAGCCTTCGTCAAGACCGGCAAATCTATTTAGTTTAGTTAAAGGTATCATTTAATAACCAGCAATAAAGAATAGTGCTAAAAAATATAAAAATATAGTTTGCAGAATTATTTTCCAACAAATTTGTTATGTTTTAAAGCCGTAGAAAGCATACATTCGTGCGCCAAGATTATCAGGTATTATGAAATTTGTATTCAACGGGCATTGATGCAACAAACGGTCGGAACGCGCTTTGTATTTGTAACATCGTGATATGCATACGATTGCAACACAACACTACGTACCTACCTCACGTCGGAATACCCGCGCCCCTCGCCTCGTTAGTGGCAGGTGTGCAGCCCCCTTCTAGCTATAGCTATAGTACGTCACGGCTTAAGAGTCATCGAGACGCTTTGCACCCCTCAAACTAGTTCAATAACCGCAATTTTACACATGAAGTATAGGCTTTTTGATTATTTTCAGCGGCCTAAGTAATAGGAAAAATGGACGCCAAAGTAAGGATATTGTATGTATACGAGGACTGCACTAAAAGTATCGGGAATAGAATATTTCCACTGTTCCTGTCATATTAAAATCTTTTTAATTGAAAACCCCTTGGTTTTAAAAATCGAATACCATTTATTTTTTTAAAAAAAAAAGATTCTCGGTCTTGCCACAAGGTATTATCAAATTTGTTTAGTCGTTGAGAAAATGGAATTAACTCGAGAAAATTCAAGAGCGATGATTTATTATGACTTTCGAAGTGGTTTAAAACAAAACAGTGTGTTGACCGAATGATTTCTGCATTTGGTGATGAAGCCCCATCCAAAGCCACAATTTATCGCTGGTTTGCTGAATTTCAACGTGGACGTGTCAAGCTCAGTGATGATCCCCGTCAAGGTCGTCCAAAAACTGCAGTCAACCAAGAAAACGTTGATGCTGAGCAAAAAGCGGCTCGCGTTACTTGGTGCATCAGAACTCTCGAAAGATTCCACGCAGGATCCTCAAATGCTGTATACAACATCGTATCAGGTGACGAATCCTGGATATACGCGTACGAACCCGAAACAAAAAACCAGTCACGAGTTTGGGTGTTCGAAAATGAGTTAAAGCCAACAAAAATTTTTCGTTCACAGAGTGTTGCAAAAAAATGGTGGCCACGTTTGTCTCCAAAACCGGCCATTTTACGACTATTCCTCTTGAAGGACAAAGAACGGTTAATGCAGAATGGTATGCTAGCATTTGTTTGCCACAGGTCGTTTCTGAACTCCGTAAAGAGAACTGCAACCGCCGCATCATCCTCCATTACGACAATGCGAGTTCTCACACCGCACACAGAACAAAAGAGTTTTTAGAGCAAGAAAACATAGAATTATTAGACCATCCGCCATACAGCGCCGACCTAAGCCCTAATGATTTCTATACTTTCCCTAAAATAAAGAATAAATTGCGTGGACAGAGATTTTCATCACCTGAAGAAGCTGTGGACGCCTACAAAACGGCCATTTTGGAGACCCCAACTTCCGAATGGAATGGTTGCTTCAATGATTGGTTCCATCGTATGGAAAAATGTGTCAAATTTCGCGGAGAACACTTCGAAAAGCAATAAATACATTTTTAAATAGTAATGTTGTGTTCACTTCCTTGATTCCCGAAATTTTCATTGCCGCCCTCGTATCCCAATCAGCAGAGATCGTATAAGCTATGACTTTTACGAATTTTGTTGAAAAACAATCGAAAGGCTGATTATATTATACTGACAGTCTGTTAAAGGAATTTTCACTATTTTATAGCTGTATAATTATGCTTTAAATTTAAAAAAAAATTGACTCAACTTTACAGAAAAATCTATTTAAATTAATGTATTTTACTCGATAATTGTATGAAGATATCTTGCTGTGAATGTGAATGTACTCTATAACAGCTCTTAAAAGCAACTGAATTGCTAATTTATTGTCAATGTAGAGTTTCTTCCAATTGTATTAGTGCCTCTATGTGTACCTTGGAATTGTGAGCTGATATCACAATCAAATAAGTTTTTAGTTATTGTTAAATCACTCTATGCCGTATAAAAGCTTCCTGTAGTTTTTCATTCAACCTGGCCATTAAATTTGATTAAAAACCCTCAAATTATGTCCAACAGCACCGAAAGTATTCCGAATATTATTTTAAATCCCATTACACAGCAAAATAAGTACATTTGGATTTGGCATGTCATGATAGGAGCCATTCTTTTACAGTACTGAAATGCCATTCTGTAGAGTATCTTTAAAAGACGTTAATTTATGCAAGGATATGGATTTTTATGTGATGGTTACCGCAAAAAGTATCAAATTTTAAAAAAAAAATGTAAATCTATGCTGTTTGAAACCCCCGATAGTCTACCATTGCATCAACATTGTTCAAATTATTATTGCGCTTGTTCCACGTGTATATTTGTTTGCTTCTACTTTTACTAAGTTAAGTCTCAATTATCAACCACCGAAAGTATATTCTGGTTCTAAAGATATCTCACTCATATATTCACGTTTGCGAATCAAAATGCAGATACGTTGTCACCCGTGACGACTCAGATAGAATGCCTCGTTTCCAGTAAAAAGGGTCTCCGGTTCTCTACACTCACCATACGAAACACAGCAGCTTTAAGTTGCTATTTTACGCTGGTATTCTGTTAGAGCGTGATCCTTCCCCGATCGAGCCGACCCATTCGTGCTACAACTATACTATTAATATAGCTGCAGCATGGCTCTACCACGTATAACGATTCTAATTGGTGGTGAGATTAAAGAAGACGGTGATAATAATATCGATGACGAAAGTTCAGACAGAAGAAACTAATTGAAAACCGAAAAGATTAGCATATGCAACGGTAGATCAAACGTTATTGTGAACTTATTCAAGTAGGTAGGTCCTATTTCGATTCTTCCTTTCCTTTCCAAGTCTTAGAACGCCTTGTGCAACAACATATTAATTCCTTTTGTTTAAGAAATAGCATCCTCAACACTCCAATTTGGCTTTAGATCTGGTCAAAGTACGACTACGGCGTTATTAAAAATCACGGACGACATTAGCCACAATATGTAAAATCATCAAGACACATTATTGGTGTTGCTGGATTTCAGCAATGCCTTCAATACTGTTGATCATGACATTCTGTTAGGGATTCTGCCTTCTCCTAATATATCTCCAATTGCAATTTCCTGGTTATATAGTTATTTGTATGGGCGTCGGCAACGTTTCGTGTCCAAGATAGACTATCTTCATGGCTTGATACCGTAGCTGGTGTTCGACAAGGTGGTGTCTTATATATCCCCTCTTTTATTCGCAATCTTTATTAATACGATTACATCCCAAATATCTTCTCTCTACTACTTGTATGCAGACGATCTCCAAATATACTTACAAACAACCATTGAAGATCTTCCCAAAGCAGTGGAATGTATCAATAAGACATGTATTCTTGACTGGAGTCGGTCTTATGAGTTAACGGTGAACCCTTTAAAATCCCAAGCCATAATTATTGGGAGTTCAAGAACGATTTTCAAAATAAAAAAATGTCAAATACAACCCGTTATGTTTAATGGTGTTCCTATCCCTTATAATGACGTTGTCAAAAATTTAGGTATCCTTTTGGATTCCAGTCTTCCTTAGACTCCCCAAATTAATGCCGTGAGCCGTAAAATGTTTGCAGCATATGCTTCACTCCGGAGGCTTAACTACTTTTTAACCATTTCCACCAAAATTACGCTTGCATAATCTTTACTACTCCCTATTCTCGACTATGCTGACATTTGTTACCTTGATATCACCGAGGAGCAACATAACAAACTTGAGCGACTCCAGAATCTCTGGTACGATTCATATTTGGGCTTCGTAAATATGACCATGTCTCAGAATACCGCACTAAGCTCAAGGGTCTCTCAATCCGTCTTCGTCGGAATACTCGCATACTCTCTGCTCTCTACTGCGTCTTATTTAATATATCAAGTCCTTCCTATCTGAAAGAACCTTTTAAATTGCTCAGCTGCTGTCATAATTTTTCCTTACGATCTTAAGAAAATCTTTCCGTCCAATGTCCTGTGCACTCCTCGACTTTTTATTACAAATAATTTTCTGATCTTGAAGTAAGACTTTGGAACTCCTTACTCCAGTCAATTAAAAATGCTCAATCCATAATTTGTTCCAGAAACAGGTTGAGGAATACTATTTGTCTCTCTAACCCCTCTCCCTTCCTCTGCTTAATTATGGTCATTGATCTACCTGAAGAATATTGTCTTTTTAATGAGCAAGTTTGTATCTTTATGTTTGATTTTATTTTAATTTATTGTTTTATTTTAGTGCATCCTATCCATTGTTCTTTTTTCTTATTTTTTTATTTATTTCTTCTTCTAGGTTGTCTGGAAGAGATTGCTATGTAGCAATAAGACCGCCCTTTGTATTTCCCTCAATAGTTGTCTATTTATTTTTTTGTTATTTTTTCTTGGTGTACAATAAAGTAGTTTTGTGTAGTATTGTGTTGTATTGTACATGTTTTCAAGCTGGGAAAAATATTTTCTCAATATTTTACTCAACCGCATCAATTATACGTCACAAGCACAATTCTCTGGAGCTATCTCTATGACAGTATCTTTGATCTTATAAATACGAATTGTCAAAGTTTGAAACAACATGTCGCCTAAAGAACGCTACAAGTAAAATCTGATTCCTGCTCTATGGCGGAAAGTAGATTAAAAGTTGTGTGATGATAACTAAATTGCTATAATGGCGGGTTTATTTATATTATTTTAATATCATATATTTTGTGATTTATTAGTGCTTAAGACATTTTTGGGCCCCATGAGAGTATTAACTGAAAACTTATGGAACGTAAAAAATTGAATTGTGGAAGCTAATTGAATAAGGCCTTGAATAATACCTTTGATAGTACATGATTTATTGTCATTTATGGTTGTGAAATTGCATGTTGAATTTTTTTTTGAAATTTCAGCTTGATAACTCCACGCGTTCCTGAGAAAAAGGGTCTTGACAGACAGACAGACGGACAACAAAGTAATCCTATTAGGATTCCGTTTTTTCCTTTTGAGGTACGGAACCCTAAAAACAGACT
Organism: Parnassius mnemosyne; assembly: GCA_963668995.1. Classification (NCBI taxonomy): domain Eukaryota; kingdom Metazoa; phylum Arthropoda; class Insecta; order Lepidoptera; family Papilionidae; genus Parnassius; species Parnassius mnemosyne. The sequence continues at coordinate 30,232,801 of CAVLGL010000035.1, read as the reverse complement.
TTTTATATAAACTTTTCTTTATGTACACAACAGAACTATCCAAACAAATATTTAAAAAATATTTGTGCTTTAATATCAATTTTCCCTAGTGGAATTTTAGTGAATGCTCCATAAAGGTCGTCATTATTAAAAACTACCTGTGAATAACAATGCTGCACATAATAAATCGTACACCGTACACCGTAATCAAAGGTTTTATGTACCAGGATAAATAAGACTGGGAAAACAGTCAATGGTTGACTGTTTTCCTAGTCTTGATGATAGCTGTGGTTTAAATTATTAACGCTGTGCAATAATTTAAGTGCACTTTCGTTATCAACGCGATAAGTTTGTAATATGTCCCTTGGATGGAGTATATTATCTGTAATCTGCTTGATAATGACCTGGTTAAAGACGAAAGGTCCAGGGTTGTTGTTTATTCGTTACATCATCGACGTCTGAGACTAAGGCTGAGATCTATAGACCGTACTTTGGCTTTGCTCAGACTTTACTTTCGAACTAAGACAATGTCGGTAATAACTAAGCTAACTTTGAAGTCGTGCTAAGTGCGCACTTATCAATGCCTAAGTCAACGAAATCGACGACTTACGTAAAACTCAGGATATTATCCGAAACCACCGTATTAATTTTAAATTGTTGTTTTTAAGTAACTAATTATTTATAACAATAAATAGGTAGTTTTGGGCCGTCTTCTAGTTTTAAATAGCGTTAATCCATTTTCCATTAACGTAATTTTTAACTTATTATGAGTTTCTTAAAACCTTTTTTTTTTCTGATTTTGCACTCCTCTCATCAATTACTGTTCTCGTACGCCCGTTTTCTATTTCATATAATAATAACTTATTTATGAAATACAATTTGGACTGTTTTCGATTTTTAAATATTAATTTTTTTTTAATTTTATACATTAAAATCAAAAACATAATACGGGGGATAAAATATACATTATTTTTTTTTGACTATCTGGGCCTTAGCATAAGCTTAGCTTAATCTTAGCCAGATACAACTACAATTTCAGAACCAAAGATTACTCTAAGCGTATTATACTCAGCTAAGTTTTTCGTAAGTAAAGTCTGAGTAAAGTCAAAGTACGGTCTATAGATCTATAGACTAATATTTAAAAGAAACTAAATTTTTAGAAAAAAAAAAACAAGCTTTAGAGTTAGAAATTTTAGAAATAAGAAATGCATAAGAAAACATTTAAAAAAACGATAAATGAGTAAAATAAGTTTTGTGTTACTAAAGTTTATTTCTTAATTATTTAGCTAAATTGTGCTACTATAGACTGCCAAAATGCTCGATCTGCAGTTTATGATATTTCATTGTTTGTTCTTTCTGGAACTTCCGGTGTATGATCATTATCACACTCACTATAAGCATTCGCACTCTGTATACGGAAAATGGGGCTGCAATCTTTAACAGATATGACAACATACAGGCAACTGAACAGACAAATCTCCAAATGGATGCGCAACTAAGGCTCCAAAGTATTTTCCAAGAGATCTATCTTCCGGAAAGAGCCAACTGTAAGAGTTGAAGCCAAATATGGCAGCATCGTTTCTGAGACATATAAAATTTTGAGTGAGATTGAGAATTTCTACGGACATCTGTACACGTCATCGTTGGAGCACACGCAAATGTGAATAACGCTCCAAGAGTAACTCTCATCCGACACTATTAAATAATATCACAGACATCAGTCTAAGCAAGAATAGCCCTTTAGCACCTTAAAAACGGAAAGGCTCTGGGCGAGGATGGAATTACAGTGGAGCTTCTGAAAGCGGGTGGAAAATCAGCACTAAACGCCCTTCAGAAGCCTTTCAATTCCGTCCTCCATGGTGGCACAGCTCCGGAGGCGTGGAGCAGAAGGGCGGTGTTCTTGTTCTTCAAGAAAAGTGACAATACTCTTTTGAAGAACTACAGATCGATTTTCTAAGAACAATCTGCTACTTTGTCTTTGTTAAACCGTTTGGTTCCGTCGAAATTTGGGCGGTGCTACAGTCCTCTCAACTGTGCCAAATTGACTGTCAGTATATCGAAATACTGAATTGTTTGTATAGTAGGTCTAATAGCTATCCGAGTACAGAACCAGAGTATGAAACCCATCCAACTGGAGAGGAGTGTAAGACAGGGTGACGTTATATTCCCGAAACTCTTAACCGTTTCAAGTAACTGGACTGGGACGGATACGGTATTGACATCAATGGCGACTACATTATTATGGCTGGCTATATTATTATGGCTGGATCGCCGGAGAATCTCAGTACTATGTTCAATGACCTCAATAGTGTCCACTAACGGATAGGTTTTAAATTTTTTTTTTTATAGAATAGGGGGCAAACGAGCATGCGGCTCACCTGATGGTAAGTGACTACCGCCGCCCATGAACAACCGCAACACCAGGGGAATTGCAGATGCATTGCCGGCCTTTTAGAAAGGTGTAAGCTCTATTCTTGAAGGTTCCTAAGTCGTATCGGTTCCGAAAATTCGCTGGTGGTAATTGATTCCACAAAGAAGTTGTGCGAGGGAGAAAACTTCTTCTAAATCGCACAGTGGTGGACCGCCAATCATCCAGATGGTATGGATGGTAACGCGAGTTTTGTCGCGATGTACGATAGTGAAATTGAGCGGCTGGAATTAGTCCGAACAATTCCTCAGAGCACTCCCCGTGATAGATGCGATAAAATACGCAAAGAGATGCAACATCTCTACGCAGTGCCAGTGTATCGAGCCGATCGGAAAGTACTCGGTCGTCGACGATTCGAATCGTTCTACGCTGGATGCGGTCAAGTGGAAGGAGCTGGCACTGGGGTGCCCCGGCCCAGAGATGAGAACAGTATTCCATGTGGGGCCGAACTTGCGCTTTGTAAAGTTGGAAGGCGATGTGCCGGCATGAAATACTGTCTCGCTCTGCTGAGCACGCCAAGCTTTTTAGAGGCCAATTTGGCCTTCCCTTCCAAGTGACCACGAAACTGCACGCTGTTCGATATGTCGACGCCAAGGATTCCGATACTTGCTGACGCAGCAAGGGGAGTGCCTTGAAACTGAGGAGATACGACAAAGGGGTTCTTTTTAGCGGTAAACGCGCAAACTTGTGTCTTCTGGGGATTGAACTGGACTAGATTTAGTCGGCCCCAATCCGAGACTTTGTTAAGCAAAGACTCGACTTCAGACACAAGTTTGTCCCGGTACTCGGCGACGTTTTCCCGAGAAATATTGGCACGGCCGGTATATAAGGCATCCCCAGTGCTGTCGTCTGCATAGCAATGAATGCTACCAGTTAGCAACATATCATTGATATGCAGGAGAAACAGTTTTGGTGATAGCACGCAGCCTTGTGGAACACCAGCGTTGATAGGCTTGAAATCAGAGCATGCACCGTCTACTACGACCTTGATGCTCCGATCAGCAAGGAAACTGGTGATCCATTTGCACAATTTCTCGGGAAGCCCATAGGAAGGAAGCTTCGAAAGAAGCGCCTTGTGCCAGACCCGATCGAAGGCCTTCGCTATGTCCAAACTAACGGCCAATGCCTCCCCCTTGGGCTCTACTGCCTCCGCCCATCTATGAGTTAAGTAAACTAGAAGATCACCTGCTGATCGACCCCGACGAAAACCGTACTGACGGTCACTGATCAGCTGGTGATCCTCAAGGTACCTCACGAGCTGGCAATTTATAATGGACTCCATTATTTTGGAGAACAAGGAGGTGACGGCGATAGGCCTGTAGTTGGACGGGTCTGAGCGGTCGCCTTTTTTAGGGATCGGGTGGACCAAAGCTGTCTTCCATGAATTCGGGACTACGCCTTGGGAGTAGGAGTACCGGAAAAGACGCGTTAAAACCGGTGCCAACTCCGGAGCACACGTCTTCAGCACAATGGGAGGGACTCCATCGGGCCCACTCGACTTGCTGACGTCCAGGGAGAAGAGTGCTTTGCGAACCGAGCGCTGTGTAAATCGCACATCCGGCATGGAGCACTCACATCGCGGGATGGTCGGCGGTGTGTTCCCCCCGTCATCTAGAGTCGAGTTAGACGCAAAAAGAGAGCACAACAGATCGGCTTTCTCTTTTGCGGCATGGGCCAGTGAGTCGTCCTCTCTGTGCAGAGATGGAAGGGATGGCTGACAGAAGTTCCCTTGGACAGCCTTGGCGAGAGACCAGAATCCACGGGTTAAAATGAACATGGATAAACCAAAGGTCATGTGAAATGTCTATGTCACACCTATGCCGGTAGTTGTTGGGAGCACTACGCTCGAAGTTGTCAACGAGTATGTTTACCTGGGACAAATAGTCCGACAAGATAAGTCTTCGACCGAGAGGTCAATCGTCCGATTGGACTCGGTTTAGCAACGTTCTGGAGTTTACAAAACTTCTCTTCTCGCCGAGTATACCTCAAAATTTAAAAACAAGATTATACAACCAGTGCATGTTGCCTGTGTCAACATATAGATTTAAGACGTAGTCCTTCACTGCTGACCGTATGAGGAAGCTCAGGGACCTATGGAGAGGACTATGCGCGCAGTTACTCTGTATGATTGACTTAGTAATGAGGATCCCACTAAAATAAATAAATGTGGAAAAGTTGTCGGCTTTGTCGATAAAAGAGTTGACACTTTAACGGGTGCTAACCTTCATAGCAATAAATTAATAGAATCGGGCGTTACTTTGCAAAAATTAATTGTATTAAAGATGTTAAAAATTAACTAGCTAAAATACGCGTAATAACATAAAATGATGTCTCTTACTTTATTTGAAGAGCACCTCCTCCTTGACTTAGCGGTAAAAAGGGGAGGTGCTCTGAGGATGCCTCGTTTAGAGGCGAAACAAGTGTCATATTATCGAGGCGGTGTGTCTTTCCTAGTGTAGTGGTGCTGGGATAAGTGGTGTCGGGGATAGTGCACGCAATTAAGGGAATAACGGATAATTTAATTTTATTATGCGGATCTTAGTTAATTAATTTATAACATATTTAATTCATAGCAGTTGCTTAAATTATAAGATCTATTGCAACGTAAAACGTACTTGCAACTGTTATGGAGCTTGGCGCCCTTTCAGATCTCAACTATTTTATTGGCGAAGCCGACAACCCTAAGCGTTGTTAGTACTGAACTTGGCTCCCTTTTTGGTGGGATGTCATTAATTTAAATTTTATTTTAACACAAACCATGACCTTTTAAGGGGATTTTTGGCTTTACGTATAACGGTCTTCATTTTTTTATTTAAATTATAATACAGGACAGGATTATAGCGCCCAAGTGTATACATAAGCACTGGTGCACTCTCTATTCTCTCGTTCTCATTTCTCGTTGTCCGATAGGACGGTAATCCGACACGACCGCAGAGAGATTAGGCGAAGGACGGAACGGATTTACTAGCTTTTCGAGGCACGGGGGGCGAAACACCGCCAACTTCCCTAGCGCTACTATATGTAAGAAATTTTCAACAGAAAAATCCAATAACTGATTTTTGTCCGACCCGGGATTCGAACACAGGACTTCTAAGATCAGCAATTGCTTTTACGACCAAAGAGCCATCAATTTAAACTATAAAAATGATTTAAACCCAGGTCCTTTGTCTAGATATCTGCAATAGAAACAAGCAGAAGTGGCACTGGGCCGGCAATATAGCTCGAAGAACCGACAACCGAGGGGGAAGGAAAATTTTCGAAGGGCAGTCTCGTACCGGTAGGCGAAGTGTAAGGCGACCCTTTACAAGATGGTAAAACCTTTTACAACCTGGTAAGAGATACAGGTGACTCAGGACTGTGTTTTGTGGCATTCCTTGGGGAGGATGGATAAAAATAAACATCAGTCTATGGATGGATTGAACAGTCGATGAATGTAGGTGATTCGAACCGTCCTTTGGCATACCTTGGGTGAGGCCTATGCTTAGTGGTGGACTTGCGAAGGGTTGCAATGACGATGAATTATTTGTTAATAGTACACACAATATTATGATAACAGATAAAATGGGTTTAACATAACCCGTCTTTGCCCCGCTGAGGCGGATATTTTTTTATAGAATTAGGGTGACAAACGAGCACACAGTCTACCTGATGGTAAGTGATTGCTGTGGGCCATAGACACCTATATCTCTCTTCGTTTGCGAATATAAATGCAGATGCGTTGTTGGCCGCGAGGACTAAGATAGAATGCCTCTTTTCCAGTAAAATAGGTCTCCGGTTCTCTACAGTCACCATACGAAACACAGCACAGCATTAAGCTGCTATTTTACGCTGGTATTCCGACCATTCGTGCTACAACTATACTGTTAATATAGCTGCATCCGGCCAGAGGCCGCTCCGAGTGGGCTTAGCGAGCCCACCGATATTTATTGGTGGGCTGCGGCAAAAGGGGCACGTTCACTACCACTGTAGTGAACGTGGAGCCGCGGAGGAAGAGGAGTGTTGGTATGGCAATGCGCGAATCGCCTTATTCTCCGCGACTCTGACGGGTCCGCACCGATGATGCGGTGGTGGTGGGTCTGTGGGGGGGGGGGGGAGTGTCGGTATTGTTGTCGCTTTCCCTACCCGCCGCAGCCGGATCTTGATTGGCGGCGGAGCCATAGACCAGATTCGCCGCTGGGGTCGGGTAGGCTAGTGCTTCTGAGCGCTCCTTTTTTCTGACCCCATGGCCTTCACGCGTCAGACAGAGGGACGTCGGTTGCACAGTTGGAGGCCAGGGAGAAAGGCGCCCCATGTGTTCTGGTGCGCCTTACCTGAGAAAGAGATAAGGGAGGAGTAGTTCTCCCTCCATGGGGGTCGCAATGGGGCGGTCGGCGCTGGTGGGGCCGCGGATGTGTGCGAAAGCGTTCCCGTGGCCCTTCCAATATGCGATGAAGGTGGAACACTATGGGATTTTAGTCGGTGTGAGTCCGACTTAACCCGTCCTAGCCCACGCGAGGCGGTTATGCGTAGGCATTTCCCTAAAGTGGCTCAAGACCGTGTTTTCCCATTCCTTGTTTAGCAGTTGACTTGTGAAGGTCTGTTGTAATGTAATTTTTTGTAGAAACGTTGTGTTTTTAGTACGTAACGCAGTAATTTCAAAGCATTTCTTTCAATCTCCATTCACATATTCTACTGTTTGCTAGAATGTTATGCAGTTGCCGGCCGTGAAAAGAATTTTCTATTGATAGTTATAGACTCCTCGCAAACATAAAATACGTGCCAGATAGGTACCAACTAATTCTGGTGAGCGGATTTTTATACAACTTATATAATTGAACCGCCTAACGACCGACATGTGATGGAAATTAACATTACCAATATGAAATTATTATAACTTTTAACATGAGTAAAAACTGACTTCAAAGTCCAAAAAAAAATGTTATTTATTTGCTACCATGGGTAGATTTTTTTGTCCAAATTTATATGGGCCCACCCTTGAAGTATAAACTATTTAATAAAAAAGGAATCATCAAAATTGGTTCACAATCTTCGAAGTTACCGCGTAAAATACATACAAAAAACATAGACTCGAATTGAGAGCCTCCTCCTTTTTGAAGTCGGATAATAATCGACTATGTACTCATTAATTAAGTTAATAGAAAATTCTGTTATCAATTCTGGCTTAACTTGTTTAATAGCTACGGAGTGAAATATTGGTCCCACATGATAATCGTACGAGGGTGGATTGAAAAGTACTCGGCCTAACACAGATCCATTCAATTCTAAAAATCAAATCTACACACATTATTTAGTTCAGTTCAGACTAGTTCATTGTGCGAAGTTCGAAACGTGTGCGATAATTAGTTGTGATTTTATAAATTTATTAACAAAGTAATCGGACATAATTTCCGCGAATGGAGCAAATCGAGCAGCGTGCCGTCATTAAGTACCTCCATAAGAAGGGGCTATCATCAAAAGCCATCCACGATGACATGGTCAGTACATTAGGCGATTGTGCTCTGTCATATTCATCCGTCAAAAAATGGATAGCAGAATTTAAGCGTGGTAGAGAGAGTGTGAAAGATGAACCCCGGTCTGGAAGGCCTTCGACGTCAACTACTGACGAAAATATTAAAAAAGTACTTGATTTAATAATGGGAGACCGCAGATTAAAAATTAGAGAGATATCCGAGATTATAGGCATCTCTTATGAACGAACTCAAAACATCATTGTCAACGAGTTGGGTTTCCACAAGGTGTCTGCGAGGTGGGTTCCGCGACTGCTTTCAGTTGAACAAAAAAGGACGCGATTGACTATTTCACGCGACTGTTTGGAGTTATTTGAAGCCGATGCAGATGATTTTTTGAATTGTTTTGTTACTATGGACGAAACATGGGTTCATTACTGTACACCGGAAACAAAACAACAATCAAAACAGTGGAGAAGACCTGGTTCACCACCCCCTAAAAAGGCTAAGTCGATTTTGTCGGCAAATAAGGTGATGGCTTCAGTATTCTGGGACTCGAAAGGTGTGATTATGATTGATTATCTTGAAAGGGGTCAGAATATAAACTCTGATTACTACTGCACCTTACTACGTCGTTTACGAGAGGAAATAAAAGAAAAACGTCGAGGAATGCTCAGAAGAAAAGTCCTGTTTCATCAAGATAACGCCCGTGTTCACACGTCAGTACAGTCAATGGCTGAAATTCACAACTGTGGCTTTGAACTGTTACCGCATCCGCCGTATTCACCTGATCTGGCACCATCAGACTTCTTTCTGTTCCCTAACCTAAAAAAGCACTTGGGAGGTTAAAGATTTTCGACAAACGACGAGGTCAAAGCAGCTGTAGACGCATATTTTGACTCTAAGGAAGAATCATTTTTTTTCAACGGTCTAAATGCTTGGAAGGGGAGGTGGCAAAAGTGTATTGAACTTGATGGTGATTATGTAGAAAAATAAAAATATAACTGATTTAGTATTTGTTTATTTTCTTGGTTAGGCCGAGTACTTTTCAATCCACCCTCGTAAAATGTTCGTCACAATGATTGAACCATATCGTAAAGACTACTTTCGACTTTATGACAGACCTATTTATAAACAGGCATATTTTATACATATTTACTCTTTAGATCTGGCACAAACTGATCATACTTAAGAGATATTTCTGACAATCCCACTATCAAGCACCCGAGACTATTAAATTGCTTTGTTTTTTTCCGTGACAACGTTCGTCGGGACACTGTCCAACACATTATCTTAAAATGTATTATAATTTCGCTTAAGCTTTATTGAAGTTACGGTCAAACTGTGACAAATTAAAGCAAATAATACAATATTTATATGAAAACGTCTCTTATAAAGTGAAATGATAATTTTCCAAGTGTGTCAAGTGATAATTTTCCTACAAATTACAATCTTAAAATAACGCCATAAAGATAAAACCAAATAAAGTCATACATTAAACTTACAGGGCGTTGAGTCTTCGTCTACAACTCCACATTCACTACGAGTGTCGTCATTAATTGGTCTGCGCTTGGATTTACTTTTGTTACCTTTTAGAATAAGGTCATCCATATTGTAACATCACATTCAACTGATTAATAATTGTACCTCACACATATATCATATAATGTGTAAATGATTTGAAACGCGAAATACAACTAAGACATTACCTAGAGAATTTGTTGATTAGATAAGAGCTGATAGAATGACGATTTATCAAAAGATACTTTATTACATCGTATTTCAGTTTAGTTGTGCATTTTATATTATTAACATTCCTATTTTACCTGTAGTTGCGGTGTAAGAATAGCCACTACCCCATATCGTCCCGTGACTCCCGTGGGTGTCATAAGAAGCGACAGAGGAGAACTGAAATAGGAGATGGACACCAGCATCTTCCTAATAACAACTCAAAATAATAAAAAACCTGCGGTTGCCAGCCCCCTGCCAAGAGTGGCAAATATCACCTATGAGGCAACCTAAAGGGGAGGCTTGCGTTCAGCAGTAGATATTCATAGGCTGTAATGGTTGGATGGAACATACCTTTTAAAATATGCTCTACAGAATACAATAATACTGAGGCAGGAGATGGATAGTAGCACCTTTCTGACAATGGGAAAAACTATAATATAAAAAATACGGTTGCCAAGTTTGACTACTATGGCAAACATCATTCTATAAGCAATGATATAAAGAAACGGCCCCCAGTCCCCGGCTGCCCTGCTATTCCTGACCACGACCAGGCTTTCGATGGGGCAGGGGATGATAAGAATCTTCGGTGGAAGTTCGGTTGCCACTTAAAACGACTCGATCTGGCAACATTCAAAGCACGCATCCAGAAGACTGACGAGAAGATCCTGGAGCTGGAGGAAGAGATAGAAGTTGCGCTGGCATATTATAGGATTATAGGAGGTTCGAAGAGAGGGGAGGTCCTCAAATCCGTCAACTTGTTCTATCACCGGGCGGGCGACCATCTGTCCCTGGTAGATGTCGGATTTATCATCCACAAGTTTCTCGTTAACAATGCTGTAAAGATTGGGACTGTGTCGCCGAAAGTTACGTACCTTATACTCATAATCAGCAAACGATATTCGTAGAATGTCATACAGGTTTACGCACCAACCTCGGTCCATACCGATGAGGTGCTCTCATACTAATTATATGAGAATATCTCTAGAGCCATGCCATGTATTCCTCCAAAACCCACTATACGGTGTTAAAGGAGACTTCAACGCAAACCTAAGCACAAGAGAGAATGGTGAGCTAAAGGTAGGAAAATTCGGGATATTACAGTTCCTTCAGCGGTGCCAATTTGACTGTAGGTATATCGAAGTGCTGAAGTGTTTGTACAGTAGGGCTAAGATGACTATCCAAGTACAGAACCAGAGTACAAAACCCATCCAACTGCAGAGAGGTGTAAGACAGGGTGACGTTATATACCCGAAACTCTTCACCGCTGCATTGGAAGATATTTTAAGGCTACTGGACTGGAAATGATATGGAATTAACATCAATGGCGAGTACAAAACTCACCTTCAATTTGCCGACGATAGTCTTTCTGGCAGAATCGCTAGAGGACCTCAGCACTATGCTCAATAAACTCACTAATGAACTAACTTTGCTAATAAATAGTAAAAATTTTACATGTACCGTGACAAACCACTATACAACAATATAAGCTGTAGTGTGTGTGTACATACATAAAGACTCACGCCTGTCACCCAGAGGGGTAGGCAGAGACTACGGACTTCCATTTGGCGCGATCCTGACACACCTCTCTCGCCTCTTTTACATCCATATATCTACGCATACACGCTCGTCGGTTAAGGGTACTCCTAATCTGGCCCATTTTTAATGTATCGCCGATTTGGTCGATAAACCTTCGTCTGGGGCGTCCCTTCCCGACCCTGCCGTTCACTTCTGCAACATAAATTTGCTTTGTCACTCTTTCCTCGTTCATTCTTTCTACATGACCAAACCACCGAAGCATTCCTTTCTTAATCCTTGTCACAACGTCATCTTGCAAACCACACTTTTCTCTTATCACACTATTTCTCACCCTGTCATTCAGATTCAGCCCTAGCATACTCCTTAAGGAACGCATTTCTACAGCATTTATTCTACTCTCATGCTTCTTCTGCCAGACCCAACTTTCACTACCATACATTAAAGTAGGGACTAACACAGCATTATGAATTGCCATACGTGCCTTAGTTGACACATTCTGACTCCTCATAATAGCGTGTAGAGCCCCATTCACTCTATTTCCTGCGTTCACTCGTCGTTCTATATCCTTATCATATCTACCATCCCTGCTAAATAAACATCCCAAATATACAAACTCATCCACTTGCTCAATCAACTCCCCTTCTATTCTTATTTCACATAAAGTTTTACTTTCTTCTCTTTCAAAAACCATCACTTTCGTCTTACTTGCGTTCACTTTCATACCCCTCTCCTTCAATGACCAATTCATTAAAGTAACCATCATTTGCAACTCGGCCGCCGACAATGCAAATATGACTTGATCATCGGCGTACAAAAGGCATTTGACGGTTGACTCACCCATTCTCAACCCACATTCTTCAACTTTCAAAGTTTGCAAACAACTGTCCATAAATAGGTTAAACAGCCACGGGGAAGCCACACATCCCTGTCTGACACCTTTATGAATGCCAAACCAGTCCGAGTAGACCCCGAGTAGTGTACCTGTGTATTTATACATGTGAATGTGTAAATGCATACATTTATGCATATATAAAAATGCTATTGTTATTTAAATTACTGTTTAATTTTACAGTAATTTGTAATTTGTTTTAATTGAGTGTATATATTTGTATTAAGCTAATTTTTTTGCATGTTACGAAGTGAGAGCGCATTTTTTTTCTGCCAACAAACTACTAAGCAGTTTGGCAAACTGTAAAACTTTAATGGTGTAAATTTCAAATACATATTAAATAAAATGAAGTGTTTGTTTGTTATGTAGCTTTTTACTAATTGAATATAAAAATATACTATACGGTATTCATAACAAAAACTCAATTTAAAAAAAAAATATGTTTGTTTGTTCTGGCTAATCTCTGAAACGGCTGGGCTGATTTTGACGGGACTTTCACTGGTAGAGAGCTCATATTATAAGGAGTAACCTAGACCACTTATATTTTAGAAAAATAATTAGGGTTCCGCGCAACAAAATTAAAACCCTAAATTACATGCGAGCGAAAGCGAAGTATGTCAATAAAAATAATGTCGATTAACGGATAGGTCTTAAGATTACAAGGGCAGACCAGGGGAATTGCAGATGCGTTGCAATTGAGCTGGCACTAGGGAGCCCCAGCCCAGAGATGGGAACAGTATTCCATGTGAGGCCGAACTTGCGCCTTGTAAAGTTGCACGCGGTGCGCCGGCATGAAACACTGTCCCACTCTACTGAGCAGACCAAGCTTTTTAGAGGCCAATTTAGCCTTCTCTTCTAAGTGACCACGAAACTGCACGTCACTCGATATGTCGACACCGAGGATTCCGATACTGGCTGAGGCAACAAGAGGAATGTCTTGAAACTGAGGAGATACGACAAAGGGTTTTTAGCGGTAAACGCGCAAACTTGTGTCTTCTGAGGATTAAACTGGACTAGATTTAGTCGCCCCCAATCCCAGACTTTGTTCAGCAAAGACTCGACTTTAGACACAAGTTTGTTCCGGTACTCGGCGACGTTTTTTCGAGAAATATTGGCACGGCCGGTGTATAGACCATCACCAGTGCTGTCATCCGCATAGCAATGAATGTTACCGGTTTGCAACATGTCATTGATATGCAGAAGAAACAGATCCAATTGCACAATTTCTCGGGAAGCCCATAGGAAGGAAGCTTCGAAAGAAGCGCTTTGTGCCAGACCCGATCGAAGTCCTTCGCCATGTCAAAACTAACGGCCAATTCCGACCCCTTCTACTCGATCGCTTGTGCTCATCTACGTGTTAGGTAAACAAGAAGATCACCAGCTGAGCGACCCCGATGGAAACCCTACTGGCGGTCACTAATCAGCTGGTGCTCCTCAACTCAAGCTCGAAGAACCAACAACCGATGGGGAAGAAAGGTTCTCGAGTACCGGTAGGCGAAGTGCAGAGCGTCCCTCCAGTAGTCAATGGATGCAGGTGGCTCAGGACCTTGCTTTGTGGCGTTGCTTGGGGGAGGACTGTAATGATGATGATGATGATTTTGAATAATGAGTAGAAAAAAGCCTATTGGCGTACACATTCACATTCACAATACGCGCAAAACATTCAATCATAGGTCACAAGTTGTACATGTTCTGTCAATCATTTGTTCCGGATCGTACAAAAATATGATTGCAATCATCAATACTATTACGCGATTAGGGTCAAATGACCGAATCTTTCACGATTGACACATGTTAGATTCAAAATTAGCTTGATAGTGCTACCGTGATTTAAATGGTTCGATTTATATTTTTTTGTGTTAGTTGTATCTATAGCATCCAAATACCTTTAATAATTGTTTATTACATTGTCTTTGAGCATTTCAGCAGACAAGCTAACGAGTTCTCAGAATGTATTGGATTGGAGATATATTATAGTTCATAATACCTCTATTCTTATATAATATAGAGTATCTCTTTAGCATATTCTATGGTCGCCTCTTACGATCCCATGGGAGGATTTTGGACGAGAGATTCTCTTACGCCGCCACGACACGGAAAATTGGATTGGATTGAGTTGATGATTCGAAAATCTGATTCGAGATGATGACTGATGGCGAAATAACCATCTCGTTTACGCAAGTCTTAAAATACCCAGAACGGCGACGCAAAGCATCGTCAAAGCTGTGAAACGTCTGGTAACGTGATCGTCAATCCAATTGCTAAATTTGACGATTTGGGAGAAAATTTAGAACAAATTGTTCTATGTGCTGCTTTATACAAAAATAATATTTTTTAGAAATCTAAAATTAATTCAACCAATGACACTGTTATTAATAATAACTTATTACCATTGAAAAAATTGTTAATTACGATTGAAATTAAAAATTCTTACTTAATGTATAGTATGTACCTACTATACACGAAAGATTACATCTTTTGCTGAGATAACGAAAAATGTCAAAAAGTTTATCGCAAAGTTGCATAGCACACAAGTAGAAGCGATTATCAATAACGGACCCAGATGCAAGTCCATCATTTTTATAGTATAAAAGTAACTAAATAAATGCACCTTCCGGCATGTCAATACAACCACTGATAAATGAAACATTATCATAGAAGCAAAAACATACCATAGCGAAACAGTGATAGTTCAAATCAAGATCATAGCCTAATATTATATAGCATTGAGCTCTAAGTGTACAATGTCTTAATGAAGACGTGTACAAAGGCTAAGAAACCCTCTTTCAGGGTAGTTATTGTAGAAATAAATGAAGAAAGCTAGTATAGAATACCTATAACACTATGCTATAAATAAATATTTAAAAGAATTTCTTCAAATTATCTTAAGAATATTCATTTTGAAGTTTAGTTTGCGAACGTATGAATACATGGCTAGTTATCCTCACACCACCTTGTGGATCATAACTAATTGCTTGAAAGATCACAGGGATAATCGGTGTTGACGGGTAGATTAATCGTGTTCGTGTAGCTTGTTTATTATTAGATACCCTTTAGCCTAGAAAATAAATGGACCATACATTAAAGTTAGCCATCCGGGTAAGCATCTGAAGTATGCGATGAAGCCTGAATTTAATTAAAAAACACAGAAACATTATACTGAAAAAATATGCATGCGTAAGAATTTATTGGGCGTAGTATATCTTTTACTATTAACTAATTACGTATATAATAGAATATAATATTTTCTATTAAAAAGTAGGTAACAAGGAAATCGGACGCTAGACTATTGATTTATAAATCGCTTCCTTTGGCAATTCGTCTATCCGACGCCACTTTCAACCACACTTCGTTTATAATGTTGCCATTATCATACTAGTGTACTGATTAATATACAAGACTAATCGTTTTAAAATGATATTTCAAAGAAGTTATTACTTCAAATTCAAATTATTCTTGGTTTTGCTTGTAATGACAATAAATAAATTGATTTCCGAATCAACATGTGCGATAAAATTTATAGTGTGACCACAGAAAAGTTAAGCTCACTCACCTCTGGTGTAAATAGGGAAATCACCATCGGATCGACTGTGAGTGAGCATTGGGCTGTAGTACCGCCAAGGCGGTCGATCACGCGGCACTCGCGGCCTATCCACGGCGCCGCTCACCTCCAACGGTCCAACATCACAAATAATCACGACACTTTGTCCTACACTTATGTAGTACACCGTATGTGGTGGAACGGCACACAGAACACGCTCTGACACGCCAATGGCGGCGCCACTGAAGCGAGAGTACGCAAGGAAGCTGCGCGGCGCATCTCACACGCGCACCCCTCGCCCTCCTTCATAGCACCCGCTATAATATTTACCAAGTTTCTAGTACCCTAGGCATTCAATATATTATGCTAAAAACTATACAAACATAATATTAATTTGTAATTTATTTATTAAATTTTTTTAGGTAATATTTAAGAGAAAAGTAGTAAAAAAATGAAGATTTTTGTAATTGATAAACAGCTCTCTCATGTAAGCAATTTAAAATAACAAAACAAAAAATTCTCTAGTTTGTACTACCAAAATTCAGATATAATTTTTTTTTTATGTTAAGCTCTATATATTGTGCCACGAGAATTAATGATATCGTTCATTCATCATCACCATTAGCCTTCACAAGTCCACTGCTCAACATAGGCCTCCCCCAAGGAATGCCACAAAGCACGGTCTTGAGCTGAATCACCTGCATCCATCGACTTCCTTCTTTCGTATCGTTCATTACTTTGATTTAATTATTTCACTACACTAATAATAAACGAGACCCATTTTACAGAAAACGAAGCTTCCGTCTAAGTTAATGGTGTGACAATGAATTTTTGTTTTTTAAAAAACGTTACCACACTAGGATTTTCTCCTGTATCGTGGGCGCAGTTTACAAACATAAGTTGCACAAGGACAAACATCGAGACCCGGCACAATTATTTGTAGGCCATATATGTATAAATACTTGTTCCGTGCGGGATTCGAACCCGCGGCCCTTAGAGCAGCAATTCAATTTCTAAGCCATTACGCCACGGAGCCATCGACTGCATTTTAATTTTTAATTGGGGATAAGTGTAGGTGTTAATAGGCCACAGTATCAAGTAGACTGTATGCTCGCTCGAT
The DNA here is from genome assembly GCA_963668995.1 of Parnassius mnemosyne. Classification (NCBI taxonomy): domain Eukaryota; kingdom Metazoa; phylum Arthropoda; class Insecta; order Lepidoptera; family Papilionidae; genus Parnassius; species Parnassius mnemosyne. The sequence continues at coordinate 30,216,130 of CAVLGL010000035.1, read as the reverse complement.
TGTCACGCTTAATTGTTACTTGTATATAAAAGCGTTATGAGTAGTAGGGGCTCTTTTACTACTTTGGAATAGTTCCGAAATGTTACCGCCCTCTTATCTAAGACTAATCAGCAGTGCATCCATTACTGTATTGTGGTATAAAAGTTAAGAGAGCCATTATTATTAACCAATTTCAAAAAAGAAGGAGGTATTAAATTCGACTGTATTTTTTACGTGTGTTACTTCAGAACTTTTTTCTTGGTGAACCGATTTTGATGATTTTTTTTTTATTTGAAAGCCGGTGCTTCTCATGTGGTCCCATATAAATGACCAGAAGTTTTTGAGTTATCCTTAATAAGGCGTATTTAATTGACTTCAAATACATTGATGATGTTCTCATTTCAATATAAATAATATTGAAGTCGGTTGTACAATTTTTTTATTTTATCTTGACCCGCAATGGTGACAAGGCATCTATAACTTTCTTTTTTGATATTCGTTGTGGGCTATAGTCTACAGTTTCAAAAAGTTCTCGATTCCAATAATGTGTGTTTTTTGTATGTACATATATTACGCGATATCTTCATCAATTGCGAATTGATTTTAATCTTATTTTCTTAAATAGTAAGTCCAGTTACGATCTATTGAACACACCAAGATTTTTTTTCATCTGCAATACCCGGACAGAAGAAATTAATTCTTCAAATATGAATACAGTACCCAGCCAGTCACATTAGTCCATGTACGAGTAAGTGTTACAGAGAGGTTAGACTTTATTTTGTTGAAATAAAACACGATTTACATTTTAACTATTACAGCTAATTGCAATATAGCTTATCTGTATAGATAGCTGGGTGATACATACACATACATATAATCACGCCGCTTTCCCGTAGCCCGTAGGGCTAGGCAGACCACTTTTTTCCACTTGCTACGATCCTTACATACTTGTTTCGCTTCGTCCACTTTCATTTTGGTGATATGAACCTCGGATATAAAGGTAGAGGATTAAGGTAATTGAGATGTTGCTACTGTATAGTCTTCTAGGTATCTAATAAGAAAGAATTTTGGAAACATTAACCCCCAAGGGGGTGAACTTTCTAAAAACAGGGGGGGGGGGTTACAGTTTGTATAATACTTTTAATTTTACGGGGCGATTGACTAGAAATTTAGTAAATGTAATGTGTAAATAAAATCAAAAAATCATATTAATGGTTTTTATCATTTGAAAATTGGTGCATATAATACTCCGGAATTCAAAATAATAAAATTCAATATTTTAATTTTTTAAGAAATCGGTTGTTTTTGTATGAAAAAGTAAGAAAAGAAATCGAACGGTTTTGTATTTTTTTTTTTATAGAATACGATGACAAACGAGTACACAGTCCACCTGATGGTAAGTAGTAACTGTGACCCATAGACATCTACATCTATCCTCAATAAAGACTCAAGATGCAGATGCGTTGTCACCCGTGAGGACTAAGATGGAATGCCTCTTTGCCAGTATAAAGGGTCTCCGGTCCTCTACACTCACCATACGCAACACAGCAGCGTTAAGCTGCTATTTTACGCTGGTTTTCTGTGACAGCGTGGTCCTTCCCCGGTCGAGCCGACCCATTCGTGCTACAACCATACTACTAATATAGCTGCAGCATGGCTCTACCACATATATTGTATGTAAATTGTATGAAAAATATTGTATTGTACGCACAGCCCAAAAAGATAGACTTAGATATTTGAAGTTTGTAAAGTAGCTACCTTTTATGACGTAGGCATCCACTGAGAAAGACAGACCGGAAATTGAATAAAACTAATTTTTACGGATTTTATCGCGTTTAATTAACTTATTTTATATTCCCGACGTTTCGGTTGCTTTCCAGCAACCATGGTCACGGGGACTGAGGTGACTGACGTCCCGATGTCAGAGTTAACTCGGAGTACCTTCAGCTTTTTAATTATTAACCGGTTCAGTGCGGGTGACACGGCGTGCCATCGGTTACTTTTGTGTGTGGCATATGACACGCGCGTCGTGTCTTTTTTAAATCGTTATAACTCGCTCAAATTGCGTTTTTGGAAAATTTATCCACACCAAAATATTCATTATTTTGCAAGTAGTTCATGCCTACAGCTTCGTTTCTGGATATTTTGAAAATTTGAAATTTTTAGGGGTTGATAACATTTTTTCAACATCGTTTCCGGTACACCTGAGATTTTGAGTGAGATTGAGAGGTTCTATGGGCAGTTGTACATGTCATCGTTGGAGCCACACGCAAGTGTGAGTAACGATCCAAGAGCGAGTCTCATCCGACACTATTCCGAAGATATCCCGGACGTCAGTCTGAGCGAGATTAGAATGGCTCTCCAGCATCTTAAAAACGGTAAGGCCCCAGGCGAGGATGGAATTACAGCGGAGCTTCTGAAAGCGGGTGGAAAACCGGTACTTGAAGTCCTTCAGAAGCTCTTTAATTCCGTCCTCCATGGTGGCATTACACCGGAGGCGTGGAGCAGAAGTGCGGTGGTCTTGTTCTTCAAGAAAGGTGACAACGCTCTCTTGAAGAACTACAGACCGATTTCCCTTCTGGGCCGCGTCTACGTGCTGTTTTCGAGAGTCATTACGAATCGTCTCGCGTGCAGACTTGACGACTTCCAGCCTCCCGAACAAGCCGGTTTCCGAAAGGGCTTTAGCACCATAGACCACATACATACCCTTCGGCAAATTGTACAGAAGTCCGAAGAGTACAATTTGCGTATATGTCTGGCGTATGTGGACTATGAGAAAGCCTTTGATTCCGTCGAAATTTGGGCGGTGCTGCAGTCCCTTCAGCGGTGCCAAGTTGACTGTCGGTATATCGCAGTGTTGAAGTGCTTGTACAGTAGGGCTACGATGGCTATCCGAGTACAGAACCAGAGTACGAAACCTATCCAATTGCAGAGAGGTGTAAGACAGGGTGACGTCATATCCCCGAAACTCTTCACCGCTGCATTGGAAGACGTTTTCAAGCTTCTGGACTGGAAAGGATACGGTATCAACATCAATGGCGAGTACATCACTCACCTTCGATTTGCCGACGATATAGTCCTTATGGCAGAATCGCTGGAGGACCTAAGCACTATGCTCAATGACCTCAATAGTGTTTCCCAACGGATAGGTCTTAAGATGAACATGGACAAAACTAAGATCATGTTTAATGTCCATGTCCCACCTATGCCAGTAGTTGTTGGGAACACTAAGCTCGAAGTTGTTGACGAGTATGTTTACCTGGGACAAATAGTCCGACTAGGTAAGTCCAACTTCGACCGAGAGGTCAATCGACGGATTCAACTCGGTTGGGCAGCGTTCGGGAAATTACGGCACATCTTCTCGTCAGGTATACCTCAAACCTTGAAAACGAGACTGTACACCCAGTGCGTGTTGCCAGTGATGACATACGGAACTGAGACGTGGTCCTTCACTGCTGGCCGGATGAGGAAGCTCAAGGACGCTCAGCGAGCTATGGAGAGGGCTATGCCCGGAGTTTCTCTGCGTGATAAACTTAGGAATGAGGATATACGCAGTAGAACCAGAGTAACCGACATAGCCCAACGGATTAGTAAGCTGAAGTGGCAATGGGCCGGCCATATAGCTCGAAGAACCGACAACCGATGGGGAAGAAAGGTTCTCGAGTGGCAGCCTCGTACCGGTAGGCGAAGTGTAGGGCGTCCCCCCACGAGATGGAGTGACGACCTGGTAAGACATGCAGGAAGTCGATGGATGCAGGTGGCTCAGGACCGTGCTTTGTGGCATTCTTTGGGAGAGGCCTATGTTCAGCAGTGTACATGGTACTCTTTTTACTTTGTGGGATTTAAATCATGTTGTGGAAAAATAGTCTAATAAGTAACAAATAATAGCACTCATTGCGATCGCTCACAAACTCAAGTTGTAAATAAATTTCTGGAAAACAAGTCTCCAGTTAAGAAAAACAATGCGTTTGTCTTATCGTTTAATTTTGCGTGGTAGAGCCATGCTGCAGCTATATTATGGTTGTAGCACGAATGGGTCGGCTCGACCGGGAAAGGACCACGCTCTCACAGAAAACCAGCGTAAAATAGCAGCTTAACGCTGCTGTGTTTCGTATGGTGAGTGTAGAGAACCGGAGACCCTTTTTACTGACAAAGAGGCATTCGATCTTGGTCCTCACGAGTGACAACGCATCTGCATCTTGAGTCTTTATTAAGGATAGATGTAGATGTCTATGGGTCACAGTAACCACTTACCATCGGGTGGACTGTGTGCTCGTTGGTCACCCGATCCTATAAATAAATTTCTGGAAAACAAGTCTCCTGTTAAAAAAAATACAATGCGTTTGTCTTATTGTTTAATTTTGCTTAAAATGGTTGAACTGCCGTCTTATTACTATCATATGGCCGAATAGACCTACGAAGTACCATGTGCTCTTGTGATATGGTATAAGGTTTGTTTTCGCTTGAAACAGTTCGAAACCGTTCATGCATAAAAAAAGTTCGCTAATAAATAGTCTTTTGTCAATCCGCCGCCGTATAGCGCCGGCGTTTTTATCCTTTTGAAAACACTTGTTTTGCTATTCTTACTAATTAGACGTTTTCAGATCGACTTTACTTTTACATTTGTAAATATCAATGAATATACCTTATTTTTTTTTCAAATTAAGGTTCTTCATTGTTTGATATTTACAAATGTTATTATTAGGTGAAAATTTAATTTAATAAAAACCAAGGTTTCCAGGGTGATCACAGCTAAAAGGTTTCGAAAATTGGTGCCGCAACGAATCGGTTAATTTTGGTCCGATCTACGCAGAATGAACTTACTGTATCTTGAAGTCTTGCAGTGGTATGCTTGGGTTTAGTTTTAATTTTATGAATTATAGGATCCCAAGCAGGTGGTAGTACCCAGCGTAAAAGAACACATAGCTGACGTGAAGCACCAACGTTCCGGAAAGTCTGCAGTCTGTGATCATATCCTTGACGGCCCCTGCCATTACATTAGATTTGATAAACCACAAATTCTCGCGAAAGAACATCGATTCCTGCAAAGGATGATACGTGAGGCTATTGAAATTCAAAACACATCCTAATTTCAATAGAGAGGGAGGCTGGGTACTACCACCTGTTTGGGATCCTATAATTCATAAAATTAACCGGTCTGTTGCGAATGGTTACTTTTGTGTGTGGCGTATGACACGCGAGTCGTGTCTTTTTTTAAATCGTTATAACTCGCTCAAATTGCGTTTTTGGAAAATTTATCCACAACAAAATATTCATTATTTTGCAAGTAGTTCATGCCTACAGCTTCGTTAAGTAACAAATAATAGCACTCATTGCGATCGCTCACAAACTCAAGTTGTAAATAAATTTCTGGAAAACAAGTCTTGTGTTAAAAAGAAATATGCGTTTGTCTTAGTTTAATTTTGCTTAAAATGGTTGAACTGCCGTCTTATCTTACTATCATATGGCCGAATAGACCTACGAAGTACCATGTGCTCTTGTGATATGATATAAGGTTTATTTTTGTTTGAATCTGTTCGAAACCGTTCATGCATAAAAATGTTCGCTAATAAATAGTGTTTTGTCAATCCGCCGCCGTATAGCGCCGGCGATTTTTCCTTTTGAAAACACTTATTTTGCTATTATTATTATACTATTGCTATTCTTACTAAGTAGACGTTTTCAGATCGACTTTACTTTTACATTTGTATAACATTAAATAATATTTAACATTTGTAAATATCAATGAATAATAAACCTTATTTTTTCCAAATTAAGTTAGTTTAGTTAATTGATTGTTTGATATTTACAAATGTTATTATTAGGTGAAAATTTAGTTTAATAAAAACCAAAATTTTCCAGGGTGATTTAGCTGTACCTACTTATATAAATGATTTTTTTATAAAACAAAAAATAGTACAAAAGGTTTATAAGCTCTGCATAAAAAATACACTCTCAATTTCAAAGAAAACACGTAGTTACCCACTAAAAACAAGTATCCTTCCGTTTGTAACTGATGTTTGATGTCAACTAAACTTAATTAGGTTTAAACAAGTGAAAAAAGCATAATAATGAAAATTACTTTTACACATGGCTGATGGCACGATAGGCATGTCATCAACTTCTGTGGCGTTGTCGAAAATCGGTGCCCCAACGAATTGGTTAAAACTAAACCCAAGCATACCACTGCAAGACTTCAAGACACAGTAAGTTCATTCTGCGTAGATCGGACCAAAATTAATAGTTAAAAAGCTGAAGGTACTCCGAGTTAACTCTGACATCGGGACGTCAGTCACCTCAGTCCCTCGTGACCATGGTTGCTGGAAAGCAACCGAAACGTCGGGAATATAACATAAGTTAGTTAAACGCGATTAAATCCGTAAAAATTAGGTTTATTCAATGTGTAGTGTTCGCGTAAATATAAGAAATTTTGGAAAATTCAACCCCAACAAAGCATGTTACAGTTTTTATTTATATTTTTGTTTTACTGGGCGATTGACTCCAGACTTACTGAAAGTACTTTGTAAATAAAAAAAGACGTATTTTGAGATTTTTCAAAACAACCACTTGCTTTACTTACTTCTAAACCATGCAACAAATTTTGATAAGGTTTTCACTATCATTTAGAGATTTTTTTTTACAGAAGGTCAGTTAAACTTTAATTAATTTAGTTGTAACTTTAATGAATATTAAACTGTGAAAATAATCCTTCCGGAATGTAAATAGCAATAACTCAGTAATTCGACAGTAAAAAATTGAATTTATTACCGAATCTGCATGAAGTAAGCATGTTTTATTAAGCTATTGTACCATGTTTTGTACCACAGGTGCTTCGTCATTAATAAATTAAATAAAATCAAAAATACAAATTATTATTTTTAAGTATTTAAAAAAACAGTTAAAGATAAAAAAATATTATATTTTTTCTCGGTTATTCCCAGAGAAAATCAATTGGTTATTAATAAATATGTAGCCGTAGTACTTACTCAATAATATGAACGGAGGTATCAAATTCCATACTTTTTTTTAAACTAACCTTTTTCCAGACTGCTGTAAATATTTAATTTCTTTCTGAGTAGTAACCACTAGTACTTGCGGGGTTATCCATTACTTACCGGACATTCTGTATATAGCAGAAAAATATGTTATTTACTTTTTATGAAAATTATCCTTTCAAAAATATCATTTAAATAAATACCTTCGAAGATATCACAGATTCAAAATTAAGCGCAACCAAAGAAAATATAGTTGGCGGGCCGCCACCACCGCGGCCTCTTTCGTTATCTGCACATGAAAACCGGCATTTTGTAGTTGTTGCTCAAATGGCATATATATTATGTCACAAGACAATGGAAGAATAATTATTCTTGGCAATGAAAATCGTTTTAGAAAATGACCTTCAAGAATTAGTCGTAAATGACTTTATTCTCTCGAAAATCAATGAACCGACCCAATCATACTTAACGGTCGAGTGTGCTCGATTTGAAAGATGTTCGTAGCCCAACAGAAGTTCTCAATTCCAAGATCCGTGACTGCAGCAAAAAGCGGCTCGCGTTACTTGGTGCGTCAGAACTCTCGAAAGATTCCACGCAGGATCCTCAAATGCTGTATACAACATCGTATCAGGTGACAAATCCTGGATATACGCGTACGAACCCGAAACAAAAAACCAGTCACGAGTTTGGGTGTTCGAAAATGAGTTAAAGCCAACAAAAATTGTTCGTTCACGGAGTGTTGCAAAAAAAATGGTGGCCACATTTGTCTCCAAAACCGGCCATGTTACGACTATTCCTCTTGAGGGACAAAGAACGGTTAATGCAGAATGGTATGCTAGCATTTGTTTGCCACAGGTCGTTTCTGAACTCCGTAAAGAGAACTGCAACCGCCGCATCATCCTCCATCACGACAATGCGAGTTCTCACACCGCACACAGAACAAAAGAGTTTTTAGAGCAAGAAAACATAGAATTATTAGACCATCCGCCGTACAGCCCCGACCTAAGCCCTAATGATTTCTATACTTTCCCTAAAATAAAGAATAAATTGCGTGGACAGAGATTTTCATCACCTGAAGAAGCTGTAGACGCCTACAAAACGGCCATTTTGGAGACCCCAACTTCCAAATGGAATGGTTGCTTCAATGATTGGTTCCATCGTATGGAAAAATGTGTCAAATTTCGCGGAGAATACTTCGAAAAGCAATAAATACATTTTTAAATAGTAATGTTGTGTCACTTCCTTGATTCCCGAAATTTGCAGTGCCCCCCATCGTATCCTCATACGAGCATTGCAATCTCTTTATAGGGATTCTAGTGGTTGTGTAAGGATAAACGGGGCATACACTGAATGGTTTAATATCGAAAAAGGTGTTAGACAGGGATGTGTAGCGTCACCGTGGCTGTTTAATCTGTTCATGGACAATTGTTTGACGGATTTAAAAGAGAATGAAAGTGGGTTGAGAATGAATGAGTTACTCGTCAAATGTTTTCTCTATGCTGATGACCAACTATTACTTGCGTCTTCGGCTGAGGAGTTGCAGGAGATGGTAACTGCTATGAGTGGAGCTTTTGTTAGAAAGGGAATGAAGATGAATGTAAGGAAGACAAAAAGTGATGGTGTTTGAAAAAGATGAGGCAGTGACAGACTGCAATATCGTGATTGAAAATGAACAAATTGAACAGGTGAAAGAGTTTGTGTATCTGGGTTCAAAGTTTACAAGAGATGGAAAGTGTGAGAGTGATATCGAAAGAAGAGTGAACGCAGGAAACATGGTGAATGGAGCTTTGCACTCCTTATGAGCAATCGGAAGGTATCTAACAAGGCGCGTTTGGCTGTGCATGAGGGGGTGTTGGTTCCGACACTCATGAACGGAAGTGAAAGTTGGGTATGGCAGAACATGAAAGCAGAATAAATGCAGTTGAGATGAGAGCATTAAGAAGTATGATAGGAGTTAAACTGAGTGACAGGATAAGAAATAGTGAGATAAGGAAATGTTGTGGTCTGAAAGAAGATGTAGTGACAAAAATTGAGAAAGGTATGCTGAGATGGTTTGGCCATGTCGAGAGAATGAATGAAGAACGATTGACGAAAAAAGTGTATAAGGCGAGTGTGAATAAAAGTGTTGGAAGGGGTAGACCTAGGCGGACATTTCTAGACCAAATCAGGGACGTCTTGAAAAAAGGCCAGGTCAAGAGTACCCTAAACCATAGAACATGTATGAATGGAATAATGAAAGTGGACGAAGCGAAATAAGTACGTAAGGATCGTAGCAAGTAGAAAGAAGTGGTCTATGCCTGGAATGTAAAATATTCCACAAAGTGAACTTTCAGTATTTTGTGATTGAGTCCAGTAATAAGGTACTATGTTTAATTTCTAATGAAACCATAGCTGTTCTCAAAGAATGTAACATTAAACGACTCTATGAATCGAAATATCTTCAAAATTACTCCAAATATACAAAAAGTTTGCAGACGGAAAAATTTGAAGCTTTTTTTTGCACGGACTATAATCGCAGCAATGTTACCAAAGAGAATACTGAACAAGAGTCTGCAACTTGCGCCAGCTTTCGTGAGGCTCTTGAAATCGGAAAACGTGGAAAACGTTGTTTCTCAGACTTTAATGTCATTGCTAATGAAATTAAGCTTTTTAAAAATCTTTTTGATTTTGTCATTGAAACCCTGGCTCCAGAAGTCCAAATGGAAATTATTGATTTACAGTGCAGTGATGATTATGATTAACCGATTCGTTGCGGCACCAATTTTCGACAACTTTTGGCTGTGGCGGCGAACAAATATTTCATGACACGCCGGGCGTGTTAAGCGCCACAGACAAAAATGACACGCCTATTGTGCCATCCGCCATGTGTAAATGTTATGTTCTTTTTTATGCTTTTTTTACTTGTTTAGACCTAATTAAGTTTATTTGACATCAAACATAAGTTACAAATGGAAGGATACTTGTTTTTAGTGGGTAACTACGTGTTTTTTTACGCGTTTTCTTTGAAATTGAAAGAAAGTGACTTTTTTTATGTAGAGATTACAAACATTTTGTACTATTTTTTGTTGTTATAAAAAAATCATTTATATAAGTAGGTACAGCTAAATCACCCTGGAAACCTTGGTTTTTATTAAATTAAATTTTCACCTAATAATAACATTTGTAAATATCAAACAACGAAGAACCTTAATTTGAAAAAAAAATAAGGTATATCATTCATTGATATTTACAAATGTTAAATATTATTTAATGTTATACGAATGTAAAAGTAAAGTCGATCTGAAAACGTCTAATTAGTAAGAATAGCAAAACAAGTGTTTTCAAAAGGAAAAAAACGCCGGCAATATACGGCGGCGGATTGACAAAATACTATTTATTAGCGAACTTTTTTATGCATGAACGGTTTCGAACTGTTTCAAGCAAAAATAAACCTTATACCATATCACAAGAGCACATGGTACTTCGTAGGTCTATTCGGCCATATGATATTAATAAGACGGCAGTTCAACCATTTTAAGCAAAATTAAACTAAGACAAACGCATATTTTTTTTAACAGGAGACTTTATTTTCCAGAAATTTATTTACAACTTGAGTTTGTGAGCGATCGCAATGAGTGCTATTATTTGTTACTTATTAGAAAATTTTTCCATAACATGATTTAAAACCCACAAAGTAAAAATAGTACCATGTACACGTTAAAAAAAGGTTGTCAACCCCTAAAATTCTCAAATTTTCAAAATATCCAGAAACGAAGCTGCATGCATGAACTACTCGCAAAATAATGAATATTTTGTTCTGGATAAATTTTCCAAAAAAGCAATTTGAGCGAGTTATAACGATTTTTAAAATGACACGACTCGCGTGTCATACGCCACACACAAAAGTAATCGATGGCACGCCTGGCGTGTCACCCGCACTGAACCGGTTAATAATAAATATCAAAATTCATTTTTGTTGGAATTTTATGTCTTCCACTGGTACAATTTGATAATTTGTTAATTTGCATAAATTTGCTCATGGGTTGTTTTCTGTTTTTGGTAGGAGGTTATAGTGTGCAAAAAATGTTTACAGATCATCTTAGATCTCTTTTAATAATTGGTACAAGTAAAATTGATCCACAACTACAAACTATTGTCGGTGGAAAATCACTATGACATAAAGCTCATTAGTGTTTTTTGTTTTACTGTGATTACTGAGATTCATTGCAATTATTTGTTAGTTGTTAATATGCTTAAGCTTAGATACTTAAGTTTTCTGTGTCATCATTTCTGTTATTAAGTTTTACCTTGCAAGTTAATAAAACTGAGTAATTTTAATTCTGTGTTTTCTTCTTCAACTTATCACAGCAATAGTAACAATAATAAGACATTGGCTGTAACGGGCCAGATTGATGACACTAGTGTTAAGCTGTTGTCGAATGATGCTGAATTGATGGCACTGGCGGGCGGGATTTGGCTCGCAGGACGTAGTTTGGAGACCCCAGCTCTAGTATGTCATGGAATCTGATTATTCTAATGTTTCTCAATTCCAAAAACACCATCAAAAATAAAAACTGAGCCATAAAATACAAATTTGTTTTATTGATCAGTCAAAATCAAAACAATAACTAACACAAAAGAAACCTGTATTTCTCAGATGTACAGGGACTGAGATGACATGAGTTCCTACAAGGTATGCAAATCAGTAGCTTGAGTCTACCTGACTTGGCCCATCATTACCATATACATGGTTTAAAATTACACAAATTTCAGTCGTTACCTTAGCTAAAAAATTGTTGGTTGCTATATTTTAAAATGACAAGTAATCCCATTGTTACTTTTCACTTATTATCTTTTTACAATTATCAATTCCTTAATTGATACCAACATCCTTTTAAAAATTAGTTTCCAGATTCTTAAATTGGCATTTCAATGCTATAAATATATAAAAATGGTGACATGTGAGTAAATTAGATGTCACCATTTGTAGCTGAAGATTCAATGGGCAAGGATAAATGCTTTTTCAATTGCCTGTATACCCTGAATTTTGTCCCCAATGTGATCAAAGGAACAGGTTTAGTTTGGTAAACAAAAACTAACAACAAAGAGCGTAAATATTTACAGTTTTACATATCAACTTTTATTATAACTAAGGAAATAAAAATGTTTGCACTCTTAATTTTATTTGGAAAGTTTACAATCTGTTTAATTTTTAATTCACACTTTTTTAAAAATGATTATTTAAACTTCAAATGACATCATACAATGGGTTATAAATATATAAAGGGTGATAGTTTGACATGCTTCTGATGGAACTTGTATGTCTAAAAATGTTATCTTGCTCAACCAGATATGCCTTTTTGTATGAGCTCTTCCAATCACTTGTTACAAGGGGAGTAATATTTTTGAAATCTCTTTTGAATATTTCCCTCCATAAACTCTCAGTACCCACTACTGCTTTTAATCTCTTACAAGTTTTTGACAAACTTATTATATCTGCCACAGGTAAGTAAAGTAACAAGTTATAAAGTATTATTTCATCTGGAAGCCCTACTAAACTAGCACTGGGATAGCCATAATAATTAAGAATTTTACTTTTAACTGGCGATAGTACATTATTCTTGAAAGTAGTTGAAAGATGTTTTAACTCACGAAAAATCATTGGTATTGTTGTAGCTTGTGGAGAAACAATGTAACGACTGACTGGTAAGCAAACAGAATAAGTCTCCACATTTATATCATTGAAAATCAAATTTACTATCATCAATGCACCTAATGGGCTGATTAAAAGCTTAAACGATAAATCATGGAAACCAGACATCACAAACTTGATTTCATACATTCCTGATTGCAACTTCCCAGTCATAAAATGATCAATATTGTAGGAATTAACATCATCCAGTACCTCTGAATTATTAACTAAAGGTAAAAAACCATTTTCTAGCATCAAAACAATGATCAAAACATAGAATAAATCTTTTTGAACGATCTCTATGGATTTATTGGAAGAAAGCAGTTGTCTTGAAATTATATCCAGTATAGGTGATATTTTCTCTGTAGTGCTGTCCTCTATACTTATAGGCATTATGAGAATTTTACAAGATACTTTAAGAATTTAATAATTGCAAGTCATACAATGTTATTTTCAAATTTGAATTATTTATTTATTGACTGAACTTCTGTCTTTCCAAGGCAAAATGTTGTTGTTTTTATTATTTGCTCGAGAGAGCAGGCAAAGGAAATAAGCCATACAGCCTTGTCTTTTTTATTTTGAATATATAGAATTTTATAGTGTAAAGGCCGGAACCAAATCTTATTTTTCTTCTTTCCATCTCTTCAAAATCCATAAAGGCCGTAGTCAAGTCTTATTTTCCAAGGCAAAAAGAAATTGAAATGTCAAATATTTTATAATTAATTGGAGACAAAGGGATCTATACTCATACAGCCTAGTCAAAAGTTTATTTCTTCACAATACATGTACAATATTTTCAGGTGTTATTTTTTTTAAACAGCTCAGCTTTATTCAAGTTAGCGTCCAGAATGAAGCCGTTTTGGATGAAGACATAGAAGAATGGCGTGGCGCGGCGTGATTAATGCGACACAAACGACGAGCGATTGATGAGCAATGAGCGTTTTCAATGCGTTTAAACGTGTAGATTTATAGTATATTGAACAACTTGAATTATCGTAATGTCATCGAAAAATATATCAGAAATATATCCTCAATGAGAAATACTCCACTAGATTTTTTTTTACTGGGGAGCGGTGAAAGAAAAAGTTTACTCAAAGTCAATCGAAAATGTAGATAATTACGACAAAAAATAACGAAAGTAGTTAAATTTGTTAATAACAGAAGATTCGCCTATTTGTTGTAATCTTAGAATCCAATTAAAACTCTTTTAAAAAAGATTGTCAATTAAAATCAAGACAAGAAAAATTGTCATTAATGGCCCGTGGTACCCTTAAGCTATCTGGAAATAGGATTTTTGTCTCCCTCACACTTGACAATCTCATTCATGAGGAAAGCCTTGGGTACACTAGAATCATTTAAGTAATAAAATTTTTTTCAAAACTGAGTCAGCAAGAAATAATTTAGCAAGTGTCATACCATTTTTGATTCCTCATCAAATGCGCCAACTCTTAAAGTTACTTGTCAAACTAGCGTAGTGTTACGGCCTACGGCTGCTCCTCCAAAGGCTCAATCATCCGGGACCCATCAGCGGAGACTTCACGAGCAGATGTAGGTCGGGCCTCAATATGGCCACGTGGAATTTCCTAATTACAATAAACAATAAGGGAGAAAGCTAGAAACACGTAGTACTTACCATTATCCGAAGCTAACTTCGCACCAAGGCTTGGGCAGGCCATGAGTGTGTGTAATAGTGGATGGCGAGTAGTGTACAGTGAGGTGTGAATGCGTGGGGCCTTGGCAAGCATAGGCGACCAGCAGCCGCCGAGTTCCAGGCTGCTCCAAATTGAGGTCTTCCGCGGCGTTGTCCACAGTCACTTTCCTCGTTCGTCACGATGACAGTCCATTAACTCTATCGTACGATTAACTAACTTACAGAAGCCACTAACTCTCGTTTTTCATAAGGTTAACGCACAAAACGAACACGGAGTGTCCGGATCAAAGGTCACTACCGTTTCGCGTAGCAACAGTTATTTCTATAATATCAAAGGCCGAGTCAAACTCAATGAGTCCCGGGGAAGCTCTACAGCAAGGAATACGCGTCACAAACTCACAAATCCTAGACAGTACATTTACGAGCCGCGCCTAATTATTCCGAGTTCCCGACAAAAAATGACAGCGTGCTGTCCCAAGCACAGCTGGCAGACGACTCACTTGCACTCGCGCGCGCTCGACACATCCAACTGTCAAACCGGTATGGCACCGAGCCGCGCGCCCCGTAGACGTCGATTCCGACAACAGCGTTTGGCGCGAACACATAGAATATTTTTTTTCAGTAAAGTCAATTAAAATTGGGCGAAGTATAAACTATGAATACTTAGTTGCGCTAAAAGTAACATTTTCTTCCAAGCTGGAGTTGTTGGCTTTAAGTTTTAGGTAACAATTTACAGAAGTATTATTCATTATAACATATGCGGGCGACACTGAAAGTTTTTTAGTTTGTAAACAATATAATAAAAAAATAAGTTCAAATTTTGAAAATGGAACTCTTTGTCATTATTATTGTGTATGTATTTTATTATGTATTCAAAAACATCTTTTATAAATCAAAAAAGTGTTTAAGAGCCTTAACTGGGGCTAAATGGTATCAATAATGTAAGCACTTATTTAAGGATCTCAACATCCTAACGTTACAAGGCATGTACATAATAGAAGCAGGTGTTCATTTAAAAAGAAAGAATAATGGCCAAATTTTTATGGGAGCTGGACTTGACTTTTATTTTTCATGTCTCAAAATAAACTAAGCTAGATTGGTTTGTTTTTCTGTTGTAAACATCATCCCGTTTGAAAATCATATCTAAATAGCCACAATTTTTTATAATAACGTCAACAATACTTTTGAGCTTAAAATTAACAACTACCTTTTACCCGACTGCGACCTACCCTAAAAGTGTAGTAAGCGATAAGCGAGGAGGCTAATTAGTAATCTTGTTTCCACTTATTTCGATTTCTCTCAGATCCTTACCCAAAAAATAGGACCTCTCAAAGCGCACCCCTTGTGTCAAAGCCGTCTCGCGGAGGCTGGCTCGCTTCGACGACAGATTTTGACCGACAATTCAATGAAAACCACACCTATATTGCTCTAACTTCCACAGCGTGTAGTGTAGAAGACAAGGATGTTATAATTATCATCACACGTGAAGTCTTTCCTGAAAGACTTCAAGGCTTTTTTTTTTTGGTTTGAACACCTCTATCCTGGCTGAAGAGTTAGTCACTTGAAACATATTGTCTTTCAGTCTCCAATGTTCGACTATTCATATTCATAGTGTTTATAAAATACACACAAATATACAAGATGCAAAATCGGTGTCTAGAAATCAAAAGCACAGAATAATCGTTACAAGTAGTTGTTATCAGTCTGTAAAACAATGCCGAGGTCAAAACAACACAAGAAAATCTAAAATAGTACAGTGCATATCACAATCCACAACAACGAGTGAAACACATAAGATTGCCGGGTGACAATCAATAGCGTCGATCGATGACCACAGATTATGTAACTTGTCGATAAAAATGACGTTCCGTTGTTCGTAATTGAACAAAACGCTTACTATGAAGCTACATAATTATTTTTATGACATGAATCCAGTACATAATAAATGCTGTCTAAAACATAACGTGTAAAAAAACCAAGTCTCGCAACTCAGTTCTTCTACCGTAAAAAGTTGTGAGACCCATGTAATACCAAGTCGATTAATTTATTCAGTCCCTACTTAAGGGTCCTTCTGTCTTAACTTATTACGTAATTAGTTAACCTAAAAACATCTTACAGTGACCATATCAATATTAAAAATCTTTTATGTTTGAAATAAATAAATTGACTTGGCAATCGCACTAAACAATCTAATTTAATATAGTAAGTATTACTTGTGAGATACATTGTACTTTCATGATCAGTAGATTGTTTAGTGCGATTGCCAAGTCAATCTATTTATTTAAAACATAAAAGATTTTTAATATTGATATGGTCACTGTAAGATGTTTTTAGGTTAACTAATTACGTAATAAGTTAAGACAGAAGGACCCTTAAGTAGGGACTGAATAAATTAACCGACATGGTATTATATGGATCTCACAACTTTTAACGGTAGAAGAACTGAGTTGCTGAGGTGAGAAGGGGGTCGAAAATGGCCTGAAATGAACTTTTTTAATGTATCTTAAGTTTTTTTTTTGTGGCTACTTAGACAGGTATTATTTGTGTTTTGAGACCTTAAAAAATAAGGGTATTTTTCATAAATATGGCATTAGTGACACCATTGTTTCGTTGTCTAGTACCGTTTGACCAACCTTCTTTACGTAATATATACAAAAATCGTCCGATGTATCTTTGCGTAACACTAGAAAACCTGATAGGCTAGTTTTAGACTGTATACCGAAAAACGCATTTTATCAAAAGGGCTGTTACGCGATGAGTAAATAAGTTTTAATAAACTTCCCATAGTTAAAGAAGAGACAGAAATTGGTAAATTTAAAACCAAACTCACAAGCTGGCTATTATTAAAGCACATTTATGATGTAAAAGACTTTTTAAATAAATGGAATCTCGTTACCTAACCTTGACATAGCCATATTTTGTTACGTGGTAGAGCCATGCTGCAGCTATATTAGTAGTATAGTTGAAACACGAATGGGTCGACTGGACAGGGGAAGGACCACGCTCTCCCAGAATACCAGCGTAAAATAGTAGCTTAACGCTGCAGTGTTTCGTATGGTGAGTGTAGAGAACGTTAGAAGTGAAGTGTAGTTAGTTATTGGAAAATAAATATTTTATAACATGACACTAAAGCGGCGTAAAAAGTTAATATGATTTTTTTAGTGTGATGGAAGTCATGATAAATAGATATATACAATAAAACAATTATGTTATTCCCTATTATTATATCGAAAAGCATTTCAAACTTAGTAACCTTCAACAACATTATCGATACTTTGATATCGAAACGGTAACATTCCTAAAACGACGTTATATTTATCAGTGTCACCTACTGGGGAATAGCTAAAATGCTGTCTTAATAAATGCTTAGCGTTGTTTTGCTATTTTTAGCTAGAGGGCGCCACAAAGCGCACTAGCTAGCAAAGTTTTTGTATATAAATGTTCCCAATGCCCGCTCTATAGTATATATCTATATCTATATATATATATATATATATATATGTCTGGGTCGCAGCAACCACGTACCATCAGATAAGCTATGTGTTCGTTTGTCACACTTATCCTATAAAAACAAATATTTAAACTTTTGTATTTATAAATATTTAATCTTTATTATTTATTATTTTGCGGAACCCTAAAATAAAAGTAGCCTAAGTTACTCTTTATAACATCAACTATCTGTCAGTGAAAGTCCCATTCAAATCAGAACACATGTTTTTGCGTGATGCGTGTTCAGACAGACGTCGTGTTACAGTTTTATTATAGTATTGATAGATAATCTAGGCTCACGCATCTGTCATGCATAAGTATCATATTTAGCGATGAACAGTGTTGCCAATTCGAATTTTTCCAAATTCATACATTGGTTTCTTATATTTACGCGAAGACTGCACATTAATTGAAACTAATTTTTACGGATTTTATCGCGTTTAATTTAACTTTTTAATTCCCGGCGATTCGGGTGCCCTTCACAAGTCCCCTGCTGAGTATAAACCTCCCCCAAGGAAAGCCACAAAGCACGGTCCCGAGCCACTTGCATTCATTGACTTCCTGCATTTCTTACCAGGTCGTCACAGTGGGAGGATGCCCTACACTTCGCCTGCCGGTACGAGGCTGCCACTCGAGAACCTTTCTTCCCCATCGGTTGTCGGTCTTCGAGCTATATGACCGGCCCATTACCACTTCAGTATACTAATTCTTTGAGCTATGTCGGTTACTCTGGTTCTACTGCTGATATCCTCGTTTTTAAGTTTATCACGTAGAGAAACGCCGAGCATAGCCCTCTCAATAGCTCGCTGAGCGACCTTGAGCTTCCTGATACGGCAAGCAGTGAAGGACCACGTCTCAGATCCATAGGTCATCACTGGCAACACGCACTGGTTGTACATTCCAGTTTTGAGATTTTGAGGTATGTCTGACGAGATGTTTCCCAATCTCCCGAACACTGCCCAGCCGGGTTGAATCCGTCAATTGACATCTCGATCGAAATTGGACTTACCTAGTCGGACTATTTGTCCCAGCTAAACATATTCGTCAAGAACTTCGAGCTTAGTGCTCCCAACAACTACCGGCATAGGTGTGACATGGACGTTAAACATGATTTTTGTTTTGTCCATGTTCATCTTAAGATCTATCCGTTGGGAGACACTATTGAGGTCATTGAGCACAGTGCTTAGGTCCTCCAGCGATTCTGCCATAAGGGCCTTATCATCGGCAAACAGAAGGTGAGTGATGTATTCGGCAATAACGTTAATACCGTATCCTTTCCAGTCCAGTAGCTTGAAAACATCTTCCGATGCAGCGTTGAAATTTTCAGGGATTTTACGTCACCCTGTCTTACACCTCTCTGTAATTGGATAGGTTTCGTACTTTGGTTCTGTACTCGGATAGCCATCGTAGCCCTACTGTACAAACACTTCAGCACTTCGTCATACCGACAGTCCACTTGGCACCGCTGAAGGGACTGCAGAACCGCCCAAATTTTGACGGAACCGAAGGCTTTCTCTCATAGTCCACATACACAAGACAAAGTGGCAGATTGTATTCTTCGGTCTTCTGTACAATTTGCCGAAGTGTATGAATGTGGTCTATGGTGCTAAAGCCTATTCGGAAACTGGCTTGTTCGGGAGGATGGAAGTCGTGAGTCTGCCTGCGAGACGATTCGTAATGACTATCGAAAACAGCACGTAGACGCGGCTCAGAAAGGAAATTTGTCTGTAGTTCTTCAAGAGAGCGTTGTCGCCTTTCTTGAAGAATAAGACCACCACTTCTGCTCCACGCCTCCGGAGTAGTACCATCATGGAGGACGGAATTAAAGAGCTTCTGAAGGACTTCTAGTACCGGTTTTGCACCCGCTTTCAGAAGCTCCGCTGTAATTCCATCCTCACCCGAGGACTTGCCGTTTTTAAGGTGCTGGAGAGCCATTCTAATCTCGCTTAGACTGACGTCCGAGATATCATCGGAATAGTGTCGAATAAGACTTACTCTTGGATCGTTATTCACACTTGCGTGTGGCTCCAACGATGACGTGTACAGCTGCCCATAGAACCTCTCAATCAAAATCTCAAGTACCCCAGAAGCGATGTTGCCAAATTTGGTCTTCAGTTTCGATAGTTGGCTCTTTCTGGCAGACAATTCTTTGGCAAATACTTTGGAGCCCTAGTCCCGCTCGATCGCTTCTTTAATACGAGCAGTATTAAAGTTGCGAAATTCCGCCACATGCATTTGGAGATCAGTCTGTTCAGTAGCCTGTATGCTATCAAATCTACTGAAGACTGCAGCTTCATTTCTTGTCTAATAGCCATGAGATTAAGAGTGTTATCGGAGAGTTTTTGTGTTCTGCGGCGAGTCTCGTAAAACTTAGCTCGGAGCGCATGGACAGTTTCCACTAGCTTGTCATTCATATCGACCAATATGAATGACGATATGATATCTTCTAGGCACTGAAAAACGGTTTTGTAACTCGAGCTGAAAGGTTTCGGAACTTTAGATTACAGCACGAGGGGGACGTAGCGTTGACTTCATTAGACAACCTCTCCAACTTAATGTTTAGGTTCAGTGTGCCTCTAAACATTCGGTGATCGCTTCCAGTTTTCACCCTCGCGATCACTGAGATATCACTGAACAGTTACCGTCTAGTCGTCATAATAAAGTCAATCTCATTTTTGTCGAACCGTCGGGGCTCGACCAGGTCCACTTCCTGTGGGGCCGCTTCTGGAAGAAAGAGTTCGATATGAAGAGTCCCTCTTTCTCCATGAAGTCGGCCAGCTACTGGCCCCTTGGGTTTCGTTGCCGTATTCTGAATTTCCCTACTTTCAGATCACCGTTCTCTCTTGTGCCTAGTTTTGTGTTGAAGTCTCCCATTAACACCGTATAGTGGGTTTAGAAATAATGCTTGGCTCTAGAGATATCCTCATACATTTCCTCCACCTCCTCATCGGGATGTGCCGAAGTTGGTGCGTAAATCTGTATGACCTACAGCGAATATCGTTTGGTGATTTTGAGTATAAGGTACGCAACCCTCGTCGACACATTCACAATCTCTACGTTTTTAACGAGACTTGTGGACGATAAATCCGACACCTCCTTAGGACAGATGGTCGCCCTTCCGGTGATATAACAAGTTGCCCGATTTGAGGATTACCGTGTCCTCCCATCTCTTCGGACCTCGGATAATCCTATAATATTCCAGCGATCTCTTCTTTCAGCTCCAGGATCTTCTCGTCAGTCCTCAGGGAGCGTGCGTTATAAGTTGCCAGGTCGAGTCGCCGTAGGTGGCAACCGAACCTCCACCGGAGATTCTTAGCACCCCCTGTCCCGCTGTCACCATAGTCGCCACCGTAGCCAGGAATAACGGGACCGCGGGGACAGGATGCCGTCTCTTTGCAACTTTCATATCATGGAAGATATTTGCCATAGTTGCCACGCTTGGCGTGTAGGTTTGCAACCGCAGTTTTTTTTCAACATAGGAACCATATACGGAATATACAGAGTGCCACATCATTTCCATTATGAATGGACTCATTAAGTGAGGAAAACATAGGAACCATATACAGAATAAACAGAGTGCAACATCATTTCCGTCATGAACGGACGCATGAAGTGAGCAAAAGATAGGAACTATATTTGGAATATACATAGTGCCACATCATTTCTGTCATTAACGGACGCATGAAGTGAGCAAAACGTACGAACTATATACAGAATGTACAAAGTGCCACTTCATTTCCGTCATGAACGGACGCATGAAGTGAGCAAAACATACAAACTATATACGGAATATACCGAGTGCCACATCATTTTCGTCATGAATGGACGCATGATGTGAGTAAAACATACAAACTATATACAGAATATAGTGTGCCACGTGCTTTTTATCATGAACGGACATCCTAAATGAGCAAATATTATTCAAAATTGAATTTAGTCCTGTCAAAGATAAATGAAATTCCTATTCTACTACTACTACTACTTTCTTCTACTATGTTATTTGTTAACAGAAGATTTACCAATATTCACTATCTAAACATTTGAAATTCTGCCGGAAATAGAAGATGCAATAAGTATCTGTCGTAAAAAGACGCAAGAAGTAGTCAACGATATATATATATATATATATATATATATATATATATATATATATATATATGTGTGTGTGTGTGTGTGTGTGTGTGTGTATATATAATGTATATTGGTCACATATTTAATAAATAAAATTGTAATAATAAGTTAACAATTTAGTATGTAGCTAGTAAATAAAATAAGATGGAATGCACCATAGTTTGTAATTATATTGAATCTCTATATCCTTCAGATCATATCACAGCAGTGCACAGATTATTATTATGCGGCAGAAATAGGTAAGAGGCAAAAAATGTGTGTATTAGCTCCATGTAGACTTTCAATTACAACCAATTAATTAATAATTTTCAATTCATTACAATATGATATATGATCTAACAGTGGTAGAGGCACGCGGCAGCTTTTGCTGCCGCACGGATAGGCCGGCTCGAACCGGAGTGGTACCACGACCTCACAGAATACCAGCGTGAAGTAGAGGTTTACCTCTGCGTTCCGCTTGGTGAGTGCAGGTGGCCGGAGGTCCAATTCCGCCCCCCCCCCCCCCCAATCAACATGGTAGTGGAATTGAACAGAAGACTACCCCAGAAGGGTACCAGCACCCTTGGAGAATCCCTCGCTGTGCATCCACAACCAAATTACTCCAATTCTGGGTGTGGGTGCTCAGGCTGCCCCGCGTATTCGGAGGGGGGGGGGGGGGGCAAAATTCCGCTCGCGACTAATACTGCTCAGTTCAAGCGGAGGAATAAGACCAAGGCGACCCCTTTCACGCTATCAGTGAATTTTTGCAATATCAGGGGACTTCATTCCAACCTTAACGCTGTCCATTACCATCTAGAGACGGCGAAGCCAGCCTTGCTCTTTTTAACCGAGACTCAGGTGTCCTCTCCGGCTGATACTTCATATCTTTTCTACCCGGGGTACAAATTTGAACACTCCTTTGTGCATGGTGCAGGACATCTGTTTTCGACGCCTCGACAGTCTTGAAGGTACGGACCTGTCCATCCTATGGCTGCGCATAGACAGCGACGACCATCCCCGCGTGGCTCTATAGGTCCCATAGCGGTAATCCCGACACAGACCGACCCATCAACCACGTCCAAATGGCTGCAGACTCCGTGCTACAACAGGTCCCATCCGCAGAGATCGTGAAACTCCGTGATTTTAACGCCCACCACGCTGAATGGCTTGGTTTTTTTTTTATAGGATAAATATGGTTCTCGTTTAACTGATCATGCGGGTAGATCTGTCTATGACTTTGCCTTGGCATATGGTCTAACACAACTGGTTACTTCGCCTACGCGGATCCCAGATGTGGAGATCCTCTCATCCAGACGGATATCAGGTCTCCGTCAATGCCCCTCTGGGCTCTTCGGACCATTGCGTGATCCGGAGTACAGTGCCACTCGCGCTCTGATTGCGATCTGCACTGTTTGGCACTATAGGTCGGCCGATTGGGACGGGATGCGGTCTTTTTTGCATCCTACCCTTGGGGGCGGCTTTGCTTCTCGCCGGAAGATCCCAGCGTTGTTGCCGATTCTGTTGCTGATGTGGTACTTCAGGGTATGGAATTTTTTATTCCATTCTCTGTGTTGCCCATCGGAGGCAGATCCCAGCCATGGTTTAGTCGCTCCTGTAAAATAGCATCACGCTATAAGCAGGAGTGCTACCAGGCTTGGCCTGACGCATCAATGTCCCGGGATGTAAACACCAGCGCTCTTAAAAAGAAGTATAATTCCGCCTCCAGGTCCTTCAAAAGTGTCATTGCCAAGGCAAAGTCAGAGCACATCGGCAGAATTGGCGAGAAACTACAGATAGCGCGCGAGTTGAATGCCGTCGGGGCCTGAGGTGAAGAGCGGGAGCATCTCCCTCCGCCGTCCGCACGCCGCGTCTCGCGCGCCTGCAGTGTAGTGCTGTGCTATCCTTGACAACTATCATACGCTTACTGTGTTATCGTGTTAATATAAAGTTGCAGCCGCGTGTTATTTTTGTTTTTAATGATGTCTGATCCGTGTACGTCAAGTTCTGTTACAAAATAACGAGTTTTTATTCATCGCCAAGCACGGGAAATGGCAAAAAATGTTCTAGACATGTGTGTTAAAGAAAGGCAGAACAACAATTTAACATTCACAATAAATAATGCTTACGATCGCGCAAGACGTTACACTGGACTTTCGAAGAGAAGATTGTCTGCAATTCAAAATGAAGCCAAAAAAGGGCCTCTTTGTTCGTCTTCTAAAAAGAAGAGACAGTGTAACAAGAAGACAAATTTAAACGTCGATGATTTTGATCGAGAAGTTATACACAGAATTATTGAAGAATTTTATTTAACTAAAAAAATTGTTCCTACCTGCATTAAACTCCTCGCAGCTATTCGAGAAAAAATCGAGTTTCCATGGGGAGTAACGAGTTTAAGAAAATTGTTAAAAGACATGGGATATAGATGGCTTAAATGTCATAATAAACGTAGAATTTTGGTGGAGAGGCCAGCTGTCGCATATGCACGGTCAATTTATTTGCGGAAAATTCGTCAATATAGGCAAGAAGATCGAAATATTTTTTTTTTCTCTATGAAACATGGGTAGACTACAACCTCACATTTAAAAAATGCTGGAGAAATGAAATGATCGACGCCGTGTTGACGGATACAAGCTCCACGAACAGGCTCATTTTTGTCCACGCAGGATCTAGAGGAGGGTTTTTAAATGGTGCAAAGTTACTTTTTAAGGCTGGTACTACGTCAGGTGATTATCACAGACAGATGAACAGTGTTAATTTTGAGAAGTGGGCCACTGATATGTTAATCCCTAATCTACCATAAACCAGCGTTGTTGTGATGGACAACGCACCGTATCATAGTGTACAAGAAAATAAAGTCCCAACAAAGTCCAGCACCAAATCAGTAATGTTGGAATGGTTAACCAAGAACAATATCGAAGCTTCACTTACTATGAGAAAAGATCAGCTCTTTCACTTGGTTCAGTTACATAAACCTACGGAGAAATCTTTCAAAATCGATGAATTCATCAGAAGTCAAGGCCATATCGTAGTAAGACTACCACCGTACATGTGCGACCTCAACCCTATTGAGTTGGCTTGGGCAAAAGTAAAAAGAATTGTAAGGCATCACAATGTTACTTCTGATTTCTCCCTAAAAAGGTTAAAAGAAGTTACGGAGCTCGCTCTCTCTCAGGTCACAGAGGAAGGTTGGCGTGGCTTCGACGATCACGTCATAATTTTAGAAGAAAATTATTGGCAAAGAGATGGATTAATGGAAGATACCATAGATACCGTAATTGAGGTCAGCGATGGTGAGGATAGTGACACCGATTTAACCAAGTCTGCCATTTCAGAATCTGATGCTGCATAAATTATAATTTTTTTTATTGATTTTGATGTGTAAAATAATAAAAAAAGTGTGATAATTATTACCTTGTTTTTTCTAAACTTAAAACGTTAAACTTAAAACAATGTTGAAATTTATCGACATATTGTCATCATTAATTCTAATTAGGTCACAGCAATATCGCATTCCTGAGCTCTGCATTCAACTCACGCGCTATCTTTAGTTCGCTTCCCTTCGGGAACACGTGCATTCTGGTCTCTCGCCAAGGCTGTCCAAGGGAACTTCTGTCAGCCACCTCTGCCATATCTGCAAAGGATGGACGACTCACTGGCCCATGACGCAAAGGAGAAAGCCGATCTGCTAGGCTCTCTTTTTGCTTCCAACTCGACTCTAGATGACGGGGGGAACACACCGCCAACCATAACGCGGTGTGAGTGCTCCATGCGGGAAGTGCTGTTTAGAGAGCGCTTGGTGCGTAAAGCACTCCTCTCCCTGGACGTCAACAAGTCGAGTGGGCCTGATGGAGTCCCGCCTATTGTGCTGAAGACGTGTGCTCCGGAGTTGGCACCGGTTTTAACGTGTCTTTTTCGGTAGTCCTACTCCCTAGGCGTAGTCCCGAACTCATGGAAGACAGCTTTGGTGCACCCGATCCCTAAAAAAGGCGACCGCACAGATCCGTCCAACTACAGGCCTATCGCTATCACCTCCTTGTTCTCCAAAGTAATGGAAACGATTATTAACAGCCAGCTCATGCGGTACCTTGAGGATCACCAGCTGATTAGTAACCACCAGTACGGTTTCCGTCGAGGTCGCTCAGCTGGTGATCTTCTGGTCTACCTGACTCATAGATGGGCGGAGGCAGTGGAGTCCAAGGGGGAGGCGTTGGCCGTTAGTTTGGACAGAGCGAAGGCTTTCGATCGGGTTTGGCACAAAGCGCTTCTTTCGAAGCTGCCTTCCTATGGGCTTCCCGAGAAATTGTACAATTGGATCACCAGTTTTCTTGCAGTTCGGAGCATCAAGATCGTAGTATACGGTGCATGCTCCGATTACAAGCCATTAACGCTGGTGTTCCACAAGGCTGCGTGCTGTCAACTACGCTGTTTCTTCTGCATATAAATGATATGTTGCAAACCAGTAACATTCATTGCTATGCAGACAACATTGCCAACATTTCTCGGTAAAACGTCGCTGAGTACCGGAACAAACTTGTGTCTGAAGTCGAGACTTTGTTGAACAAAGTCTCAGACTGAGGGCGACTAAATCTAGTCCAATTCAATCCCCAGAAGACACAAGTTTGCGCGTTTACCGCTAAAAAGAATCCCTTTGTCGTATCTCCTCAGTTTCAAGGCACTACCCTTGTTGCCTCAGCCAGTATCGGTATCCTCGGTGTCGACATATCGAGTGACGTGCAGTTTTGTGGTCACTTGGAAGAGAAGGCCAAATTGGCCTCTAAAAAGCTTGGCGTGCTCAGCAGAGCGGGACAGTATTTCATGCGGGCACACCGCTTGCAACTTTATAAGGCGTAGGTTCGGCCTCACATGGAATACTGTTCCCATCTCTGGGCAGGAGCTCCCCAGTGCCAGCTCCTTCCACTTGACCGCATCCAGCACAGAGCGGTTCGAATCGTCGACGACCGAGTTCTTTCCGATCGGATTGACTCACTGGCACTGCGTAGAGATGTTGCATTTCTTTGCGTATTTTATCGCATCTACCACAGGGAGTGCTCTGAGGAATTGTTCGGACTAATTCCAGCCGCTCAATTTCACCATCGCACATCGCGACAAAACTCGCGATACCATCTATATCATCTGGATGATTGGCGGTCCACCACTGTGCGATTCAGAAGAAGTTTTCTCCCTCGCACAACTTCCTTGTGGAATCGATTACCACCAGCGATTTTTCCGGATCGATACGACTTAGGAACCTTCAAAAAAAGAGCCTACTCCTTTTTAAAAGGCCGGCAACACATCTGCGATTCCCCTGGTGTTGCAGTTGTTCATGGGCGGCGGTAGTCACTTACCATCAGGTGAGCTGTATGCTCGTTTGCCACCTCTCCTATAAAAAAAAATTTAAGTGATATAGGAGTTTGTCATGCAAACAAAACTGCTCAAATACATCAGACATAAAATTTAAGATTCATTACTAAAGAAATGGCCAGAAGAAATTTTCAGTCAGAATATGCAACCTGATTAAAGCAAACTTGATTAAATGAATGTATGTAGCATACGCTAATATGATTCATTTAGGCCACCAGACTCAAACTGAGCAAGATATCTTACATACGCAAGAGCAAATCTGCAAAGAGTACACAAGTGTGCTTCACATTTTTGTGTTCATATTTTTTGAAGTTTTGATAAACTACATCTTAGTCTTGAAATTTGAGGGGCGGAGGGAGGTGGAGGGGAGGCCTCCCACCTCTCTCCCGCTATTACACTCCCTCCTCAGCAATGCAATTTTTAATAAATTATAGAAAATTTCATAATTTTGTGGCAATTTGAAGCTCTATTTTTTTAAATAAAAGGATGTGGGTGGTGATCACCAGCCGTAACTCTCTCTCCAAAATGCATATTTTTTTATTGATATTCTTGTACAAAACTAGTTTACTTCTTCTTTTTAACCGACTTCAAAAACGAGGAGGTTCTCAATTTGAGGGTTTTTTTGTATGTATGTTATGCAATGTCTTTGCAGATTGTGAAGCAGTTTTGATGATTCTTCCTTTATTAAATAGATTATACTTCAAGGGTGACTCCATATAAATTTGGAGAAAAAAATTCCACCTCCAAGGGTAACAAATAAATAACTTCTTTTCTAGCACAAGTCGGTTTTTACTTTTTTATAAAAGTTATTTAATTATGGTCAAAAGCACTTCTTAAATGGCCAAACCTAATTTAAGGACAAACTAGTTTTTTCTAAGCTAGTTTTAGCCAACAAGCACTTCAACCAATTGTCGCTTATATTGCATTTTACAACATCTTTTTTTTATAGGAGAGGCGGCAAACGAGCATGTGGCTCACCTGATGGTAAGAGACTACCGCCGCCCAAGAACAACTGC
The DNA here is from genome assembly GCA_963668995.1 of Parnassius mnemosyne. Lineage (NCBI taxonomy): Eukaryota > Metazoa > Arthropoda > Insecta > Lepidoptera > Papilionidae > Parnassius > Parnassius mnemosyne. The sequence goes on along the minus strand of CAVLGL010000035.1, from coordinate 30,187,858 downwards.
AACACCAGGGGAACCAGGGGAATAACAGATGCTTTGTCGGCCTTTTAAAAAGGAGTAGGCTCTCTATTTTTATCATAAACACCACAGGATCAAGTGTCTTGTCTCAAGTTGTCAAAAGTTAAATCAATTGGCAATAAGCACTGTAAGATATCAAACACTTCTTTAATAAAAATAGTTTTGAACAAGTGATTTTAAGTACTCATTTAATAAGTTATTGCCAAAACTAGTTTTAACAGATATTTTTCTATCAGAAAATCCCTTAAACTAAGTAATACTTTTTCCATCCATCCATGCATCCATAACGACCTATAAAAGTCCACTGCTGAACATAGGCCTCCCCTATAGATTACTTTTTCAGTCAAATGTAATGTTGACCAAACTCTAAGTCAAGAATAATTTTTACTGTTTATGGTGGTCAAAATTAGTTTTGAATGGGAAAGAATTTTGACTGTAACATATTAAATATTTAATATTGATACATAACTAATGTAATATTAGTTCTTTGAAACAAATTAAGCAAAGTAATAAACTAAGAATTTTTTAATTTTATAAAACTAACACATTGTGTAAACATAATTTAAAATTAAAAATTTTGTACAGCCGACTTCAATATAAGTTATTAAGAATAACTCAAATAACTCAAAAACTATTAGTCTAACCTTGGACAAATTCATATGGGGCCACACGAGAAGTATCAGCTTTCATATAAAAAAAGAATCATCGAAATCGGTTCACACAGTAAAAAATTATGAGGTAACAAACATAAAAAAAACATACATGTCGAATTGAGTACTGTCTCCTTTTTGAAAGTCGGCAGAAAATGCAACGTTTTAAACATTAAATGCATACACTTATGTATGCATGTATGTATGTGTACAAGAAAAATATTAATAAATTTATTTATTTTTAATTTTCTCCAAAACCATGAATTTCCAAGTGATACATAACTGTACACATATATTTAAAAAGTAAGTAGATCTTTCCACCATTAGTCACTTGAAAGTGCTAACTTTAGGTATTTAATTAATCTAAACATGATCTGTAGGCTCTTATAACACAATTATGTTGATAGTTTCTCTCATATAGACCCTTTTAGAAATTAGAGGAAACCTGTGCCCTGTCATGGAACCTATGTGATCTGTTAATTCTTTCCTTTTCAGTTGTCATAATATTAATGAAGTTCAAAAATAAACTAAGCAATAAAATGACATAAATAATAAAACCTCACAAACTTAGTAATATTACCGATTGTTTTAAATAATCATATTTAAAATAATGTTTTATTTTTAATGATTGATTCATATCAATTCTTATATTCAATCTGAACTTTTTGTCTTCCTTGAGGTTATATTATTTGTATGGTCCTTTAAGTTTTATAACTATTAAAGCTATTAATAAGCTTACCAATGTTTCCGCTGCTATCTTGTTTCTTATTGCATTTCAAGGAACCATCAGTGTTCTGATTATCCGAACTTTTGTCGTTGTCACTAGCCATTGAAAGATTTCTATAAAAAAAACTACAACAACTATTCCATAGTCATTGAAGTTACAACGCTACAATAACAAATATAACTTTCTTATATATTTTATAAACATATAAAAATAGAAAAGCACTTCTCAACTTTGTTTAAACTATGATTAGATTACACAAATACATGTTTACACCCTCGACAACTGACTGTTCGTTCAAAACCTGTATGCTCCTGTAATATTTCATATATACTCTGTTAAAAGATGTCATAGTAATTATAAAAACCATTTTTTACAATATATGTATATATTTACCTTTAAAACTTAAAAGCTGCTTAAAAGTAATAATAGTTTTATATCATTTGAGTAAATGACATATTTTAAAAATAATGTTTGAAGATAATATTATAAATTCTACGGTACATAATAAAAGGGGTTAATGTTAAAGTATGACTTTGCCGTTTGAATGGAATGAACTTCACTTTAAAACTAGGTACTTTAAAAATTAAATTTAAAAAATTTATAACATTCTGTTAACCAGATGGAAGTTACCGTAGAACATTCTTTTTTTTTAACTAAACTGTATGCCAATTAGTTGCTCAATAAATGCTCCAGCAGAATCCGAAATTGCTCCACCTCTATTGTTATTAGTTAATTTATAATTAATTTAAAAAAAATTAAATACACAAAATTTAATTTCCTATAAAATATAAAATATCTACTTTTTTTAAATTAAACTGTATCTCAATTAGTTGCTCCTTAAATGCTCCAGCAGAATCCGAAATTACTCCACCTCTATTGGTATTAATAAATTTATAATTAATTTTTTAATAATTTAAGTATCGAAAATTTAATTTTGCTATAAAATATAAAATATCGACTTTTTAAAATTAAACTGTATGCCAATTAATTGCTCCTTAAATGCTCCAGCAGAATCCGAAATTGCTCCACCTCTATTGTTATTAGTTAATTTATAATTAATTTAAAAAAAAAATTAAGTACACAAAATTTAATTTTGCTATAAAATATAAAATATTTACTTTTTAAATTAAACTTTATCTCATTTAATTTCTCCTTAAATGCTCCAGCAGAATCCGAAATTACTCCACCTCTTTTGTTATTTGTTAATTTATAATTAATTTAAAAAAAAATTTAAGTATCGAATATTTAATTTTGCTATAAAATATAAAATATCTGCTTTTTAAAATTAAACTGTATGCCAATTAATTGCTCCTTAAATGCTCCAGCTGAATCTGAAATTGCTCCACCTCTATTGTTATTAGTTAATTAATAATTAATTTTTAAATAATTTAAGTATCCAAAATTTAATTTTGCTATAAAATATAAAATATCTACATTATAAAATTAAACTGTATGACAATCAATTCCTCCTTAAATGCTCCAGCAGAATCCGAAATTGCTCCACCTTTATTATTATTAGTTAATTTATAATTAATTTTTAAAAAATTTAAGTACACAAAATTTAATTTGTGGTTGGTTGTTATTTTTTTTTCGTCGTCTTACCGTCAGTAATATAAAATTTTGGATCTTATCTTTACATCATGCAAATGATTACGATATATCGATGTTTATCACGCGATATATATCGATACATATAAAAATATTGATTTGATATACAGAATGGTCCAAACAGTGAGGTTATAAAATTTTTGTTTGATTCCTCATACCTAGGGGTATCCGAAAATACCCTATGTATGTTCCGCGATTTTTTTGTAGTTTTCGAGTTATGATTTTTTTTATCCTTTTTTTGAAAATGTTCACCCTAAACAGCCTAACATTAAAAAAAATGTAATTGTGAGATTTTTTTCCAAGTTTTTTTGTTTGTAGCATGATCCTTATGAGTTGCCCTATTATGCATAAAATAATTAGCTTCCTAACATTCACCGAAGATACAATAATTTTAATCGAAACTTAAAAATTTTCAGTCAGGAGAGTGGGGCTTGAATTTTCAACATTAAATGAAAAATAGTAATAAATGATTTCATACTTTCTAATTACATTTAAAAACTTGGCAGTACCTTAATCTTTCATAATAACCTTAAAAAAATGACAATAGGTTAGTTTTTCTGTTACAGACTTCTGAAGTTACTCAGGCAGGAAACTACCTGAATAGTTAATTTGATTTAAAAAATCTTTTTATCATTTCTAGGGCTAAACTAAGATAGTAAATGATTCAGGTTAGCAAAAATAACATCCAGTGTCTTTACTTATTGTTTAAAATTTATTGACAACAAGGTATCATTTTACTACGTTCTGGACAAATGATTTCAAGATTCATAATGAAACTAGTAAATAATTTCAGATAAATTTATTTAAAGTAAATTTTCGAAATGGCGGCCATTAACATCGATATACAGTCTACATCGTCTTAAAAATTTGCTTTTAGTCTTCGAAAAGCATTCGTACTTACTTTGATTTTTTCTGCGCACTGTCTCAATTTTTCCCTTAATTCATTTTCCGAATTAATTTCTCTAGCATACACCATCTCTTTGTAGAATCCCCAAATAAAAAAATCTATAGGGTTTAAATCTGGTGAGCGTGCAGGCCATTCGATTGGCCCTGCACGCCCAATCCACCTTCCTGGGAAAGTTCTGTTGAGGTGCTCCCTCACTTGTCTTTCAAATGGCAAGGAGCACCGTCATTTTGAAATATCATATCACTCCTCGTTTGTAAATTAACTTCAAACAATAAACCATTTAAGTTATTTTGTAGAAAGTTCAGGTACTGGGACCCGTTCAACCTAGCCAACAATTCAAAGGGCCCAACCATTTCCCCATTTATGATTCCTGACCACATGTTGATACTAAATCTGTTCTGGAAATTTGACTGCCTTGCTTTTTTTGGGTTTTCAATGGCCCAGCTATGATAATTGTGAATGTTAAAGACGCCAGTCCTTTCAAACCGAGATTCATCCGTCCAGAGTATCTTTGTTAAAAAAATCCGGGTCTTCCGCAGATCTTTCCAGCATTATTTGGCAGAAAGCAACACGCCTTGGATAGTCTGCGTCGTTAAGTTGTTGAACACGCTGAATATGAAACGCGTGATATCCCTCTGGAAAAAAATTATTAGTATTTTTATTGTAGGTTGTCATTGTACACAATACTAGAGGTACGTACCGATAGAGCACGTGAACGTGAAACTAAAAGTTGGGATTCGCTAGAGTGGCATCCTAGCGCCTATTTTTGAATTACGAGCGCTTGTTTAAGGGTCTCTACATCTCTCTCTTTAACACGCACACACAACACATTAGACATCGACAATTTACAGTAAATTAAATGAGTGTGATTTGAAATGGCAGTGCAGCAATGTGTTGGGATTTTGAATAAAGAGGTCTACAAAATAATAAAATGCACTCACCTGATTTCAGTATTCTTAAAACTGAAGTCCTTGGGATTCCAGTCCTTCTAGTAATCGCTCGTGAACTAGTAGACGGGTCTCTTTCTACTTTTTCAATGATTACATCTCTTCTTTCTGGATCCACTCTGGGTAGTCCTTCGCGACGTTGATTACGCCCAAGATCGCGTCCAGCCATCAGGGTTTCGTGGGTGTTATTAAAAACCCTGTAGCCCGGGTAATGCTCTAACACTTCTCCTCGCCGCTCCAGTTGCTCTCGATAAAGCCGTGCCGAATAACGATGAAGTTAGAGTATACATAACCAAGCTATAGAGCGCGCGTTAGCGAATATGAGCAGTAAGCACGGGTATGAACAGACTCAAAATTCAGCGTTGCCATTGATTACATACGGCAGGCCTCTCATTGCAATCAAAATTCGGCAATTGACTAAGGTTAAACGAAACCTTTTTCCACTTGTGTAATAAACGAAACCTTCGATCAACAATACCAACTAGATATCGGGTCGGCGCAAAAAATACCGCGAAGTAAATAACAGCGCACTGGAGACGTGAGCTCTTATTTCGTTTAGTGTACTTGAAACACAGCCAATATAAACACGTTTCACAATGCCGCAATATATATTTAAAAGTTGCAAGAATAATGCCCGAAAAAGCAATTTAACAGCCGGAGTGTCTTACTTTCAGTAAGTATATGTAGAATAAGTTATATTTTAAGCTCTAAACTAACAACTATTATCATATTTGAAACAAAATTACCGATTTTAAAGCACCCCTACAAATGTTTTGCCAAGGTTGGTCAATACACGCGTAAACATTTGGACGTAGATTAGCAGAAAGGACTCAACCCACAATATTGTCAAAAATGAGTTAGATACACCAAATGAACCTAAAAGGTCGGATCTATCATTCAGCAAAAACGAGCTAGCCTCAGACAAATAGAAAGCATTTTTTTAAATACTGGGGACCAACCCACATAAGGGTGTGCATTTCTATATGATCAGCTAAATAGACCCAACCCGCTAGAATCCTTTCTAATAAATTATATTTCAAGGGAACGCACTAAACTTTATTTAACTTATTAGCCTCAATTCATGTGAGTTGTTTTAAATAAATACACATACAAAGAAAAGAGTCTGTTTTTTTATTCATCAAAAACGACTTAAGTTTCCTAGGTCGTTTTTGATAAATAAATATTACCGTAAAACGCTCTTTGAACATTCAACTGAAATGACTCAAACTCTCTGAATCATTGTTGATGAACTGAAATTAAAAAAAAAGTGCATTTATAATTTGGCTATAAAATCTCAAACTGTCTAGGGCTGTTAAGATTAATATTTATTTGCAACTTTAAAGTCACTAAAATGACTTAAGGACATTATGTAACAACATTATTTTCATAGATTACCTACTACCATGCATTTTTTAAACGACAACATTTTTTTACTTATACTATTTTAGTTTAAAAAGTTGCAACCCTTGTTGTATTGTATCTTGTGTAATCGGAGTTTTGGCGGGAAATTGACCGGCGGCGGTTTGCTGCTCCTGTATTATTGTTTAAATAATGGTTTGAAGTGGACTTTGATATGTAAAAGTGTTGTGATTTTGTGTATTAAGTGTCTACGCATGTGAACTATTAGTGGAAACAGTGAAACAAGTGCTCTGATGGTGATGGATTCTCAAGATAAGCTGTTTGTTTGCATAGGCACCTTTAGATACCATCGCCAACTATCAGCTGTCTGCTGGATCAAGTTGCCGCCAAAATCTCCCAAGAACTGCACAATGTGACGCATCAACATATTGTGAAGCAGTATACTATGAAGGAGTGGGGAAATTACAATAAACCGAATAAAAATACTTAAGACTTGGTGACTTGTACTAAGAACCTAAACGTTAAGTTGGAGAGGTCTCGTCTAATGAAGTCAACGCTCCGTCCCCCTCGTGCTCTGTTCCAAAGTCCCGAAACCTTTCAGCTCGAGTTACAAAACCGTTTTCAGTGCCTAGAAGACTGCAATGAAGTGGACGATATGAATGACAAGCTCGTGGAAACTGTCCATGCGGTCGGAGCTAAGTTCTGCAAGACCCGCCGCAGAAGAACACAAAAACTCTCCGATCACACTCTTAATCTCATGGCTGTTAGACGGGAGATGAAGCTACATTCTTCAACAGACTTGACAGCATACAGGCATCTGAACAGACAGATCTCCAAATGCATGCGGCGGGACTTACGCAACTTCAATACAGCTCGTATTGAAGAAGCGATCGAGCGGAACCAAGGCTCCAAAGTCTTTGCCAGAGATCTGTCTGCCAGAAAGAGCCACCTGTCAAAGCTGAAGACAGAGTGTGGCAGCATCGTTTCCGGGACACCTGAGATTTTGAGTGAGATTGAGAGGTTCTATGGGCAGCTGTACACGTCATCGTTGGAGCCACACGCAAGTGTGAGTAACGATCCAAGAGCGAGTCTCATCCGACACTATTCCGAAGATATCCCGGACGTCAGTCTAAGGAGCACAAGAGGTAGGGTCGTGCCTCGTACGGTTCATTAAAAACGATCTCAGCCATGAAGTGGAAGATCTTGTGTTGTGGAGCGATTGCTGTGGGGGGCAGAATCGTAACATAAAAATTATTTTAATGCTGAAAGCAGTATTGGATTCTCATCCGAGACTAAAAACAATAACACTAAAATATTTAGAGTCAGGGCATACATTTCTTCCCAATGACACCGATTTTTCTAAAATAGAATACCAATTAAAATATCACCAAAGAATATACACTTCCGATCAATACATTAACGTGATTAAGAGCTGCAAGAAAAAAATCCACTGAAGGTTTATAGGATGCAAAGAAATGATTTCTTTTCTACCAGCAAAATGGAGAAGAAAATTGTCAACAGAAAAACTTTCGTTACAAAAGCTAAAGTTAACTGGTTAAGGACAAAAAAAATACTCTTGAAAAGAGATGAAAAGTATACAATCTACATGGAAAATACTGATGGAATGTTTGAAGAGCTAAACATTGAAAAGAAATTAAGAGGAAAACGATTAGAAATATCGGAAGAGGACTTAGTGTTGCTGTGGCCGAATGGGAAAGAAATTGCTCAAGCAAAACTGGACGACTTGAAATCTATCTTTGACTTTATTCCCAAAGATTGTTTAGATTTCTATAAAACTCTAAAGGGGAACGATAATATTACTGAAGATGTCGATGGCTTCGATTGTGTTACTGATTTTGAGCTGCTTATAGAGCAGACAGAGCAGACGGAGCAGGATGACCAGGAAGACTTATTGCAAGATATAGTGTAATAAAAGTAAAGAGTTCATTTTGGATTTTTTAATAGTAAGAGTCACGATCGATCAACTGATCGACCGTGACTTGTGTGTACTAATACTTGTGTTTAATTTTAAATTATAAATGGTAATTAATAAATAATTTTGCTTTGATTCATTTATTGACTTTCTTTTAAAAAACCTTTAATTTTAATTTTAATTAATCACTTGAGTCATTTTAGTAGAATTCAAATAAAGACTGCATCATGAAAATACAAATTTATCAAAAAGGACTCAAACCTATATTTTTTTCAATAACTCATGAATAACATGCAAAATACCATCAAACTGAAACCCATTTAAAACGCAATTGTTAAATCCCTTAACTAACCTAACACCTTAATATTCTGAGTCCAATATCACTGAAGAATACATCTCCGAACTTTAAACATCGATTACTCAAAAGTGATATTTTGTGGTTTGAGTCCTTTCTGCTAATCTACGTCCATTTGTAAAACAGAACAGAAGATTATATGGAGTGGATTTGTATTGTAATAATTTTTAGTAATTTGTTACCAGAACTTTAAATAATGGTAATTGTTACTTTTGTCTCTGTTTGTGTAATTTCATTAGATACTTAGCTTTATTATTTTTATTTTAGCTTTCCTAGCAATCCGTAAGTTGAAAAATTATTGACGTAAGATTACATTATATATGTAAAAAAGAAACAGGACATATCAAACATATATTTATAAATAATATATATAATACATATACTACAAACATATATACATACAAAAGCTAAAATAAATATATAACGAATTATCTAATCAAATGCAATAATTATACTACATACTATATTATATTTAATGGCTAGTGTGGAAAGTATGTATACTAACAAATATAAATGCCCAAAATGTAAATAATTTTACCTAAACTTATGATCATATTATAAATTATTTTAGTGTTCACCGCGACTCCATAACTTTCGTAGTTAAATTCGAAGAAGCAAACAGAAACGAAACAAAACGACGTAGCTTGCAAGGCAATAACGGGAAATTAATGTATTATTACTTAAGGTTGATTTCACACTAAATGTTATTTAACCTATGTCTTTTCATGTCCAAGTGACAGGAGTAATGCATTGAATTGTTCTTTTTTGTAACTAATGATCGTAAGATTTGTGACTTTATTACTAGATGCAATGGTTGTAATTGGGTTGAACATAAACTGTTTTAATTTTTTGTCTCAATTCTTTAGTAAACAAATGTAGCTGTATAAGTATATATTCACGCGGACAGCATTTAGCTATGATTTTGTACGTGACCCGTTATCTAGTCGGTATTGTTGATCGAAGAACGAAACGAAATGAGCATAGGCAAACATATAGTTCTAATGTCGTATTGTGCCATTTCTTTCACCTTGGCAAAAATTGAGTAAAAAGGTTGTAAATGAGACGACGTACTTTTATTGACGTAAATTATAACAGTTTCACCTTAGGCTTGGGCAAAACATATAGATATATCGAAATATCGATATTTATTTTAGAGTATCGAATTAGTATCATTTTAATACATTTTAAAATTTTATATTAATGGACAAAACATGAAGAAACAAAAAGCAGCTACAAAAGCATTCATGTGCGGATGTCGTTTTTATTTTCGTCATCCAGACGTCAGTTGGGCCTAATCCTAGTAAAATATATCGATATTTCTCACACGATATATATCTATACATTCTTTCCACTTGCCCATCCCTGTATCACCTACTAGTCGAGAACGACCTGGCGCTCATTTGTAATTTACCTGATCAAAATAAGTATAATATATAGCTCGAAGAACCGACAACCAATGGGGGAAAAACCGACGGACGAAGTGTAGGGCGTCTCCTCACTAGATGGAGTGACGACCTGGTAAGACATGCAGGAAGTCGATGGATGCAGGTGGCTCAGGACCGTGCTTTGTGGCATTCCTTGGGGGAGGCCTATGTTCAGCAGTGGACTTGTGAAAGGCTGTAATGATGATGATGATGAAAATAAGTTACGGTTGACATTTGTATATAACTTATGAAATAATTCCATATTCTGTATTTTATTGTAAATAACCATCGATAATATGAGTGAATGTAACACTGAAGGCCCTAAATTCACGAAAAAGAAAGGGGAAACATAAAACAGAAGTACCAATAACAGTGGAGGCTTTGGTGTTTCTTCAAAACCGGATTATTCTAGTGTGGTTCAGAGCAAAGTGCACAGTGTCAGACATTTATAAATTATCGTGAGAATAATCAACTTTGCGACGACATGATGTGACAAACAACCAACATTAAAAAAGAAACTGAGGAGAATGAAACAAATGAGTAATAGATAATTTTAAAATAAAAAATGAAATACGGTTATTAGTGACACAAGGACACGCGCGCTGATGGTTTATCTCGCCGGTATTTATTTCAATTTTAAGTTTCTATGGTGAACTGTGCAGTAGCAAGATCTAAAAACGATTCACAAAAGCAAACTAAAGGTACAATTCCGTAGCCGACCGCAGACAGCAGCAGCAGACGTGCCGTCGCGACACTACTGGTTTCTATGTAGTTCTATGAAATATTTTCCATAGCTAGCGACACGTCATTTTCCGTTACGGGCCGAGCAGCAGATGACACTGTCGCCCGAACGCAGATCAGTAGTGCCGCCAACGCCCGAGCGACATAGCGTTGAATTTTTCTCAAAAAATGAGTTTCACGGATTCCATGGAAGAGAAACTGATAAACCAGGTGGCCCAATATCCCGCACTGTACGATGCATTCCACAATAATTATTTAAATAGTGTGATAAAAGATAATATTTGAAAAAATATAGGAAAGGAGTTAAATAAAAGCGGTAAATAGGTATATATATATATATACACACACATACACACACACACATATATATATATACATATATATATATATATATATATATACATAAACACTCACGCCTGTCACCCAGAGGGGTAGGCAGAGACTACGGACTTCCATTTGGCGCGATCCTGACACACCTCTCTTGCTTCTTTTACATCCATATATCCCATATATCTACGCATATACGCTCGTCGGTTAAGGGTACTCCTAATCTGGCCCATTTTTAATGTATCGCCGATTTGGTTGATAAACCTTCGTCTACGGCGTCCCTTCCCGACCCTGCCGTTCACTTCTGCAACATAAATTTGCTTTGTCACTCTTTCCTCGTTCATTCTTTCTACATGACCAAACCACCGAAGCATTCCTTTCATAATACTTGTCACAACGTCATCTTGCAAACCACACTTTTATCACACTATTTCTCACCCCGTCATTCAGATTCAGCCCTAGCATACTCCTTAAGGAACGCATTTCTACAGCATTTATTCTACTCTCATGCTTCTTCTGCCAGACCCAACTTTCACTACTATATATATCTTTATATATAAAAATTACGTGTCACATTGTTTGTCCGCGATGACCTCCTAAACAACTGAACTGATTTTAATGAAATTTTGCAGACTGTGTGTAGTTCGGTCATAGAAAGGGTCATCATAGGAAAGGGCAGAACTCTGTCTGGAGTCTCTGTCAGAACTCTGTCTGCTCAGCTAGTATATATATATATATATATATATATATATATATATATATATATATATATATATATATATATATATATATATATATAGTACCTATTGTGTTACATAAATAGAGTACCCACAGAACATTCGGAACAGACTGGAACGCGGGCTGCTGCCGCCTGCAGTCGGGTTCGGAATCATGACTGCAGCGACATGACGCGACGACATGTCGCAGCGACATGACGTGATGACATGTCGCAACGACACGTCGCCCGCTATTTTTTTTAATGTTGGATCAGACCTAGTCATCTTGTCGGCTGTATGTTCGATGTCACGCCTACACAAGGCGTCTTGCTTAGACATGGCATCTACTCAAGTAAGCAAGTTTGCGCCTGTACATCTGCCATGACTCATTTAGCGAAAACACGTGTAGTGTCCACGCTTTCATTTAAATTAAACTTTTATCAAACATGAGTACCATAAAAGTGAATATTGAACATTTGATAGCTCTAGCAGAAAAACCTGTAATTAGAGACAATACTAGTGAGGAATATAAGTTTAGGAATTTGAATACCACCACCTGGAATGACTTACATATCTTCATCACTATGACAGCCCGTCACAAGAATGCCACAACGCACGGTCCTGAGCCACCTGCATCCATCGACTTCCTGCATGTTTTACCAAGTCGTCACTCCATCTAGTGGGAGGTTGCTCTACACTTTGCTTATCGGTACGAGGCTGCACTCGAGAACGTCGGTTCTTCGAGCTGTATGGCCGGCCCATTGCCACTTTAGCTTACTTATCCGTTGGGCTATGTCGGTTACTCTGGTTCTACTGCGGATATATGCATTTGTAAGTTTATCACGCAAAGAAACCCCGAGCATAGCCCTCTCCATAGCTTGCTGAGCGACCTTGAGCTTTCTCGTACGGCCAGCAGTGAAGGACCACGTTTCAGATCCATAAGTCATCACTAGTAACACGCACTGATTGTAAAATCTCGTTTTAAAGTTTTGACGAGCAGATCGCTGCCCAGCCGAGTCAATTCCGTCGATTGACCTCTTTGTTGAAGTTGGACTTAGCTAGTCGGACTATTTGTCCCAGGTAAACTTACTCGTCAACAACTTCGAGCTGAGTGCTCCCAACAACTACCAGCATAGGTGTGACTTGGACGTTTAAATTTTAACTGTTAAAATAAACAATATATAGTTTTATATATATATGAAGGGTTATTTTTCGAAGACTAGCCAAATCTAATAATTAAGTTCAAAATATAAATACTGATATATACTTATTGCAGTTTTGAAAAGTACACGTAACAACGCCCCTTGCAACAATAAACATTCGGATTTTGCATACTCTGTGCAGTTTGGTCCAACTTGAGAGATAGGATAGTTTTTATCCCGATCCCTTCCGCCACTTCATCTGTTTCGATTATTAAGTCATGAATTGTTTAATTTTAATTTTTTTATTATTTTATTCTTATTCGTATTAATTTTGTTTATTAATTTGTCATTGTAATATGAAGTGTCGGAATCAAAGAGATTTAAAATATATATATACTACTACTTAAATGTCTTTGGTCGGAATAAATGTCTTTGTCTTTTATGTCTCTATGGATGTTTTTTTATTTCTTCTCTCTTTATTTTACCACAGACTCAGGGCCATCGCCAAGTGTAAAAAGGTAGCCTGATGATGACTTTGTGTTTACAAGACATAGGTTTTTTAAATCTGTATAGTTATTATGACCAATTTATTGTATCAAGGGAATAAATTAATATTGGAACTGCAAAATTATTAATGTTCTTGGTGAGTTTGCGTGAGTTTAGGTGAGAAATAACTCCTCCCTGAACGAGTTCTCGCCTTGTTGTGGCGGGGGAGGGGGGAGGGGTTAGTATCCGTGGCTTTGTAACCCATGGTAAACGTAGGGCGTCTCACATGGCTGGCCCGAAGTGAAGTGTTCGCCCAAAATGGCCACTCTGAGAGGGCTTGTCGAGCCCTTAGATGTGTGTTAGTGAGCTGCGGCTAGAGGAGAGTCCTCTCTCTATAGCGCTGCAGCCGAGGTGGAGTCACAAGGGAAGAGGATTTTTAGTATAATAATGCGCCACTTGACTATCTTCCGCGAATTTGGCGAGAATGTACCACTTGGTGCTTCTAAGCGCTCGTTTTTTCTTACTCGTAGCTCCATGGCCTCCACATATCGGGCTTGGGAAGTTGGAGAGGGAAGTCCTCAACTAAGCAGGGGTCCTCACTGGTGGGGCCGCGGATGTGCTTGAAAGCGTTTCCGAGACCCTGTCAATGTGTGGTAAAGGTGGAACATCATGGGGTTTTAGTATGTGCAAGTCCGACATAATCCCTTCTTGCCCCCGTAAAATAGGTATGCCTAGGCATTTTCTCATTTGAAACCCGGAACAAAATCCGTTACGAATAAAAACGTAGATAGATCAACGCAGCGTCGATTTTTGTTTTATATGAGGTATAAATGTTGCTTCTAAGGTCTAGGTTCCATATATTTTTTAGATTGTCATGTATTAGTTCCGTGGACGTTCACTTCTGGTGTCAGCGCATATTATAATCAATCCATATATAGAGGTCAGTGGTTGAGGCTGGCTTTTCACTATGGGATATAATAATAATAATAATGTTTACTTTATTTGCTCTCACAAGTTTACATTGCCTTTTAATAATATTGGAGGTATATGCATTTTAATTTGTGAGAGCTTGGTGTTAGTACTAGGAAAGACCCGTATGACTAATCACCAGACTCTCGTCCCTTAATGTTAACATTTATCAACATACCTTTAACTTTAGTACACTTTGTGCGACAATATGATTTATAATTGCAGTTTCTATAATTAAAGTTACAATAAAAGGGAAAGGATAAAAAAAAATATTTTAAAAGCTAAAAACTAATTTATACGTGAGCGCTTTGTGTGTGTGTGTGTGTGTGTGTGTGTGTGTGTGTGTGTGTGTGTGTGTGTGCGTGAGTGCGTGCGTGCTAGCGTGCGTGCGTGCGTGTGTGCGTGCGTGCGTGCATACGTGCGTGCGTGCGTGCGTGCGTGCGTGTGTGCGTGCGTGCGTGCGAGCGAGCGTGCGTGCGTGCGTGCGTTCGTGCGTGCGTTCGTGCGTGCGTGCGTACGTGCGTGCGTTCGTGCGTGCGTGGGTGCGTGCGTGCGTGCGTGAGTACGTGCGTGCGTGCATTCGTGCGTGCGTGTGTGCGTGCATTCGTGCTTGCTTGCGTGCGTGCGTGCATGCGTGCGTGCATGCGTGCGTACGGGCGTGCGTGCGTGCTTGCGTGCGTGCGTGCGTGCGTGCGTACGTGCGTGCGTGCGAGCGTGCGTGCGTGCGTGCGTGCGTGCGTGCGTGCGTGCGTGCGTGCGTGCGTGCGGTCGTGCGTAAGTGCGTGCGTGCGTGCGTGCGGTCGTGCGTGCGTGCGTGCGTGCGTGCGTGCGTGCGTGCGTGCGTGCGTGCGTGCGTGCGTGCGTGCGTGCGTGCGTGCGTGGGTGTGTGTGTGTGTGTGTGTGTGTGTGTGTGTGTGTGTGTGTGTGTGTATGTTTGTATAATATTTTAAATAATGGGGAATTGGGATGAAGCTTTGAGCACGCCTTTTCCTCCAAGTATTGCCATATCTTGTAATCTAACGGATTCAAATCTGGACTGGAGGAGGGCCAGTCTTCGTGCCGGATGAAGTCGATTTTACGCGCCGCCAGCCAGTCTTGTGTGCTCTTCGCTCTATGAGCTGGTGCCGAATCTTGTTGGAATACCCAGTGCCTGGTATTGAACATGGTATGAGAAACATGTTCCAAAAGGTTCGTCAGGACTGTATTTTGATACACAACTGCATTCGTTTTTACACCTTTCTCACAAAAATGTACCTCTGTGAAGCCCCAATAAGAAACTCCCAACCATACCATGAGCGAGGATGGTACAGCGCTTCTTCACTACTGTGTGCGTACACCTTATCATTTTGTTTGTTGTAGCTCTCTTCTACGGTAAAAATTTTTTCATCCGAAAAAAGAATTTCCCGATATTTTTTTCCCGCGTACCGCTTCAACAAAGCGCGGCATCTCTTCAGTCTCAGGTCCATTAGACGAGCATTCAAACGATGTCCTGTTTTTCTTCGATATGCCCGAAGCCCTAAGTCTTCATTTAACATCCTTTTCACTGTGATTCTGCTTAACCCCATCTGAAGTGCCAACAGTTTCTGCTTACGTTTGGGATTTCTTTGAATTCGCGCCTTCACAGCTTTTATCACTGCTGGAGTCCTAACAGACCGAGGGCGACCACTTCTTGACCTGTCATCTACACTAGAGTCTTCATTGTATCGTTTGATGGTACGATAAACGAATCTTTTGGTTATATTCAAATTTTTCAGTATTTCAAAAAATTTGAATTGGCGCGTAACCGCAAAGATGCAACGCAATAACTGCAACACGGTCTTCTTTAAGCGTCCACTCCATATTTAAAAATGAGTAAAATTCTAAAAAGTATACAGTTTTATTTTCATGAACAATTCGAAATTCGAATTCAATAAACTTTTTTGTGGCCAGCATTCTAAAAGAAAAGTTTTTACTGTGTGACAATACTTATGACCTGACTAGGTATTATAGCTCAGTGTAAACGGTTCCATATGAAATGTATGGTGAGCTATATTAATTTATATCTCGAGATGTAATATATATTACATTATATCCCATAGTGCAAAGCGGGCTTTGTGCTCTTACCTTCTTATCTTTTACCCTCTTAGTAGTCTGTGCTATTAGAATTACAGAGTATGTACATGGCACAGAGTCGTTATTTTTATGTTCAGAGTTTAAAATCACTATGTTTTATTTTATGTCTAGAATCTAGAAGTAGAAGTCTAGCTTTAGCCCCTTTAGAGATATTTATATATCATTATATATATTCTGTGAGCTGTAGACCTAAGAACAGAGGCTGCAATAATTATCATATTAGTTTATTACTTTATTAGTCTGTGGGCTGGAAATTTGCGAGCACAGTTTGCGATACGAACGAAACGAACCAATTTGTTTGTATAAAAAATAACACTATTCACTACGTTTACTTTCCCCTACACAAAATAGGATAAATAATAAATAAATAGGATAAAAATCAAATAACAATAGTTTACATCAATACTTAACGGTGTGATCTGGTGACATGATAGAAATAACATCATTTTAAATACTAAACTAAAAATTATACCACGTTACGTGACGCTGCTAAAATAGTGTATTGCTGATGTGATATTACTGAAATGTCATCGTATATGGCAGGTGTTTTCGATTTAGATTTAGATGTTGATACTGTTACTGTTGGAGATTCAGACGAAGACGATATAATCGAAGTTGATGAGGTATTTATGTTATGTTTGATTGTTAAGAATATTGTTGACTCCATTCCCTAACCTAAAATTTTTCGTATCAGAATGAATTTAGTGTCCAAAAGCTAAATGAATCGCAATATGTTCTGCATAGTTTTTATGTTTTTATTTTGGTTTTTTGTATTAACAATTATAATACATTATAATCATTTTTATAACGTTGCTATTGTACAGGTTGATTACGATCCTGAACTCAACGTCAACAATATTGCAGAGTAAGTGTAAATTTGAATTATAAGAATAGAAATATATAATATGATTATAAAACTAGTTTATGTTTCATAACAAAAGTAAATATTATTTTGTACTTTATAGGTCAGAATGCTCAGAAACTATACAATTGTCTGAAGATAATGTAAATCCAGGGCAATGTAAGCGCTTAGGCCCTCAAGATTTTGAGCTACGCAAAGTATTAGGTAAAGGGGGTTATGGCAAAGTATTTCAAGTCCGTAAAATTACTGGCCCAGATGCAGGCGCTCATTTTGCTATGAAAGTTCTTAAAAAAGCATCTATTGTTCGCAACCAGAAGGATACTGCACATACTAAAGCTGAGAGAAATATTTTGGAAGCTGTTAAGGTAAAATTCAATTTGGTATTTAAGAAACATCTAGGATTCATATTTAGATTTACCACCTATAGTTAGAATTTTCAAATGACTACCATTCAAAAGATCTATTATTTTTACTTACATATATAAAGTTATAAAGTTTGAAATTTTATAGTTTTCAAAAAAGTTAAGAACAAAATTATGATTTTCTTTAATAATCTTATTCATTTAACATAAACCTAGGAAGTTAATAAAAAATAGGAAAAATTCTATAGCCAATATTTAGTTCTACTATGCAAAGTTAAAACTATCAAAGCACCACTGTTTGATTTATTACAATCTGTATTGAAAAAGAAAATTGAGAGGAACTTAGGTTCAAAAGTTGTTGACAGATATTCATCTGTCTGAATGAGCCAACTGTCGAAGTTGAGGACTGTCTGTGGCAGCGTCATTTCTGGGCAACATGAGATTTACACATTATCATTTGAACCACATACAAGTGTGAGTAATAATCTAAGAACATATCTCATCCAATACTATTCTGACGAAATCCCAGATTTCAGTCCAAATGAGATTAGAATGGCTCTCCAGTAGATTAGAAATGGCAAGGCCTTAGGCGAGGATCAAATTCGCAAAGAAATCGAAGAGCTAAAATAGGGTGAAAAACTGGTATGTTACATTGTTTAGAGGTTCATCAATTCTTTTCTCCATGGTGGGACTTCTCCAGAGGCGTGGGACAGAACTGCAATGGTCTTTTCTTCATGAAACATGACAGAAACAGAATTTTTTTTATTCAATATCTTTATATATAAAATTATGTGTTACATTGTTTGTTCACAATGAACTAAACAGCAGTACTGGCTGGCTATCCAAGCAGGTAGTATATCAGGAGAGGTATAAGACAGGGTGACATTATATCACTGAAACCACTTAATAAAATAAGCAATGGAAGACATTTTTAAGCTACTGGACTGGAATGGATAGGTATAAATATCAATGGTGAGCTGATGACTCGCTTTCCATTTGCTGACAATAATTATGTATCATGAGTCAATATGGCAGAATCGCTGGGGTATCTCAGTGCTATGCTCAATGAGCTGAAGAGTCTCCCAATGGATATGTATTAAGATGAATATGGACAAAACAAAGGCCAAGTGAAACATCCATGTCGCACCTACTTCAGTAGTTATTGAGTACACTACTCTCGAAGTTGTAAATGAATATGTTTACCTAAGACAAATTATCTGACTGGGTAAATCCAACTTTGATTGAGAGGTCAATCGACGGATTCAACGTGGCCGGACAGTTACATCTTCTTGCCATATTTCTTGATACTTAAAAAACAAGTGTGTACAACCAGTGTATGTCCTCAGTGATGATATATTGGTCTGAGATGAGGTCCTTCACTGCTGGGCTGAATGAACCTGAAGGTTGATTATCAAACTATGGAGAGGGCTCAGAGTTTCTCTGCGTCATAGACTCTGTAATCAGAATATCCACAGTAGAACCAGAGTAACCTGACATTGCCCAATGGGTCAGTAAGCTAAAGTGGCAATGGGCCAAAATGCACCTAAACAACCAATGGGGTACAATGATCTCCAGTGGCAGTCTGGTTACCAGTAAGCAAATTGTACCCCAATTGTACACCAAACCGGTTGGAGTGACGACCTTGTATGAGATGCAGTAAGGTGGCTCAGGACTAGCTTTTATGGCATTCTTTGCAAGAGGCTTATGTTCAGCTGTATGTATGTGATGTAGTGATGGTAATCAAGATGAAATAGAATTTTTAGGGAATAGGCAAATATGGGACAAATATGGCTTAATACTTAAAGGCAAGTTGCCCCATTCTCCAAATATATTTCTATTGTGTAGTTATAAATTCATTATATATTGATTGGTATTTCAAAAATAACATAGTGCAATATTCTGATAATATGAATGTAATAATTAAACATTCATGTTATGCTTACTGAAATAAATGAAATGTATTTTTCACACTATTGTTATTTTAATTTTCAGCATCCATTCATAGTTGAATTAGTATATGCTTTTCAAACTGGAGGCAAATTATATTTAATTTTAGAATATTTAAGTGGTGGAGAACTTTTTATGCATTTGGAGAGAGAAGGTATTTTTCTTGAAGATACTGCTTGGTGGGTACTATGTCAATAACTATAATAGTATTTACATATTATTTTTTAAGAAATACTAAGTTTGCCAATTAATTATTGTTCATAATTAGTTAGTGAATTTGCTTACATTCAATGTACATAATCCTAGTCTACTGATATAACAGCATTGATGGTTTGGTGAAATAGGATAGGAAATAGTTCTAGAAATAGTAGATTGTGATTTAGGTAGACCTAGATAGTGTTTTAATCCTCATTTGCATCAAGCATAGTAAGTATTACTATTCTGTTGTGTAGTATATTACATTTAAATATAACAATTATGGATGCTACCATAAGAGAACATATTAAATATAATATTAACCTCCATAATGGAATGGTAATGAGGTTATTACTTCAAGACTATTTCCACATCAGTTATATGCTTGGGATCCTTTTTGATGGCGAGGAATATTCTTTTTCTAACTGGGGTAAAAATTATTTTCTATAGTAATTATAAAATTACTAGCTGTCCCTGTAAATTTGCTAAACAAAAAAGTCATATCTTTGGAAGCATACCAAAAATTACATATTTATTCATATTTAATATTATAAATATATTTTTTTACATTATCATTTCTATTATAAATCAAATATATAAACAGAAAAACCAGCAAATGATCTTTTTTAAATTACAGACAGACACTACAATTTGTTTCTTTTTATATACATACATATATATAATCATCATCATTACAGCCCTTCACAAGTCCACTGCTGAACATATATATACAATATAGAGCCACGTATCGATTATGCGCGCTCTAGCCGCGCGAAATGGATACCGCCTTGGAACGCGCGCCAAATTGTTCGTTGGAACGCTTAAACATGGAGCGGGCTATTCCATCTGGTGTCGGTTTTTACCGCGCATCAAAGTAGTTAAGTATTGGCGCGCGCGCCAGTTGGGACTAGGGTTACCATATCTCAGGATTTGTCCTGAGATCTCAGAATTTTTGGACTCTTCTCAGGATTTCGGCTGGATTTTGCAAATCTCATGAAATCTTAGCTTAAGCTTACATTTTAAAGATCTCTTAATAAAAAGTTAAACTAATAATAATCTTCTTCTTCTTAATTAATAATTGCACAATTAAAATTAAAACTTATTTATCCAAGTACGTACTTAAACACTTTTATCACATTTAATATGTGAAGATACCTTTTTAAGTAAGGTTTTTTCTTTAAGTATGGATTTATATAATGCCCCACATGTTAAACTCTTCAAATTAGGTATATTGAATTAAAAGCATAGCTGGAACTGAAGACACCGTTAGACTGTTTCTTTCATTCGAACATTGAGCCCCAATAATAGAAAAAATTCTTTCTACGTTTGCATTCTGGGCTGTAATTGCAAATATATAATGACAAATACGCATTATCTCTGGTAATCGTGAAATACCTATTGTCTTAAAAATGGTTAAAGCATGGTATTGAGTATTTCATTTTAAATTGAGATTGATTGATGATGATTAAATCTCGGATTGGGGGCGACTAAATCTAGTCCAGTTTAATCCTCAGAAGACACAAGTTTACGCGTTTACTGCTTTAAAGAACCCCTTTGTTGACACTCACCTTGTTGCCTCAGCCAGTATCGGAATCCTCGGCGTCGACATATCGAGTGACGTGCAGTTTCGTGGTCACTTGGAAGAGAAGGCCAAATTGGCCTCTAAAAAGCTTGGTGTGCTCAGCAGAGCGGGACAGTATTTCATGCCGGCACAACGCCTGCAACTTTACAAGGCGCAGGTTCGGCATCACATGGAATACTGTTCCATCTCTGGGCTGGGACTCCCCAGTGCCAGCTCCTTTCACTTGACCGCATCCAGCGCAGAGCGGCTCGAATCGTCGACGACCGAGTCCTTTTCAATCGGCTCGATTCATTGGCGCCTCGAAGAGATGTTGCATCTCTTTGCATTTTCTATCGCATTTACCACGGGGAGTGCTCTGAGGAATTGTTCGGATTAATCCCAGCCGCTAAATTTCACGAACGCACATCGAGGCAGAACTCCCGATACCATCCACAAACATCTGGATGTTTGGCGGTCCACCACTGTGCGATTTAGAAGATGTTGTCTTCCTCGCACAACTTCCTTGTGGAATGGTTTACCAATAGCGATTTTTCCGGACCGATACGACTTAGGGACCTTCAAGAAAAGAGCCTACTCCTTGTTAAAAGGCCGGCAACGCATCTGTAATTCCCCTGGTTCCCCTGGTGTTGCGGTTGTTCATGGGCGGCGGTAGTCACTTACCATCAGGTGAGCCGCATGCTCGTTTACCCCCTCTCCTATAAAGAAAATGATGATTTACTTGAGTATGGTTAAAGCAGTCCAATCTTCGCAATGGGGTGGAAGTGGAACTGAGTGAGTGTGCGACACTGATGTGATACCCCACACGTTACCCCACCCCCGCTTTGTGGGCGATGTGCAACGCGTGAGCGACATCCATAATGTATAAAAACGATAATATTATGACTTTTTTAAATTGTTAAGTACGTTGGAGAGAATTTCTCAAACTGTAAATAATCTCAGGATTTTCAATGGAAATCAGGCCTTTTCTCCGGACTTTTGATTTTTTCATCTGGTAACCCTAGTTGGGACGGTTGTTTTCATCATTTGTGTGTTTGTTGCGTTCCGAGCTATGAATAACCAAAGTTGCCGTAAATTGATAAAATTATATGGTTCAAAATCACAGCTGTGGAATAGCAAAAGTCGTGTTTATCATAATAAAGCGCTCAGAGAAGATGCATAGAACTAGGAAAGCGGCTGCCGTTCGTACACGACCGACATCCATGTTGAACGGTCAAACATTGGAACAGCTGCCGCGCGCGCCAGACGCGCTTAGTTGATACACTTCGAACATTTTGAACGTGTTCCGCGGAGCGCACTGGTCGGAGCGGTCATTTATGGCGCGCTCGCCAGGAGCACAGTAAATATATAGTAGGAACAGTACGGAAACTTCCTACAAACGCTCGAAACGGCACACTCACACAAACATGCGCAACAGAGAGACTTCTAAGCGCTCATCGCTGTGCTCTGACTAGCCTAAGCGCTCGTCGCTGTGCTCTGACGAGCGAGTGTCGCCTCAAGACTTTAAAAATGCCACGAACGTATTGCGTAGTATACGGCTGTTTGAACTCGGCTTCATTAAAACCGGAGCTATCTTATTTTAAGCTTCCTGCTGATTTTGAAAGGTAAGAATGATTTTTATTGTCATTGTTATAATCGTTATCGAATTATAAGTCCGTGTGATCGATCATAATGAATTCGTGAACTTATTTGTACATCCAGAATGCGGCGGTTTTGAGGCTATTTAAAGCTGATAGTGTAATAGTGGCAACAAAAAGTAAATCCAAAATGGCGGCTGCAATAGGTATCATTTTTTTCGTCATGGGTGCCATTTTCATGGTTTTCGAGGATGTTGAAGCCGATAGTGCTGTCGAAATATAAATCCAAGATGGCGGTTGCAATAGGTATCAATTTTTTCGTCATGGGTGCATCGATCACTTATAAAAAACATGGGTGTCATTTTCATGGTTTTCGAGGGTGTTGAAGCTGATAGTGCTGTCGAAATATAAATCCAAGATGACGGCTGCAATACGTATCAATTTTTTCGTCATGGGTGTCATTTTCATAGTTTTTGAGTATGTTGAAGCCGATAGTGTTGTTGAAATGTAAATCCAAGATGGCGGCTGCAATACGTATCAATTTTTTCGTCATGGGTGTCATTTTCATAGTTTTTGAGTATGTTGAAGCCGATAGTGCTGTTGAAATGTAAATCCAAGATGGCGGCTGCAATAGGTATCAATTTTTTCGTCATGGGTGTCATTTTCATAGTTTTTGAGTATGTTGAAGCCGATAGTGCTGTTGAAATGTAAATCCAAGATGGCGGCTGCAATACGTATCAATTTTTTCGTCATGGGTGTCATTTTCATAGTTTTTGAGTATGTTGAAGCCGATAGTGCTGTTGAAATGTAAATCCAAGATGGCGGCTGCAATAGGTATCAATTTTTTCGTCATGGGTGTCATTTTCATAGTTTTTGAGTATGTTGAAGCCGATAGTGCTGTTGAAATGTAAATCCAAGATGGCGGCTGCAATATGTATCAATTTTTTCGTCATGGGTGTCATTTTCATAGTTTTTGAGTATGTTGAAGCCGATAGTGCTGTTGAAATGTAAATCCAAGATGGCGGCTGCAATACGTATCAATTTTTTCGTCATGGGTGTCATTTTCATAGTTTTTGAGTATGTTGAAGCCGATAGTGCTGTTGAAATGTAAATCCAAGATGGCGGCTGCATTACGTATCAATTTTTTCGTCATGGGTGTCATTTTCATAGTTTTTGAGTATGTTGAAGCCGATAGTGCTGTTGAAATGTAAATCCAAGATGGCGGCTGCAATAGGTATCAATTTTTTCGTCATGGGTGTCATTTTCATAGTTTTTGAGTATGTTGAAGCCGATAGTGCTGTTGAAATGTAAATCCAAGATGGCGGCTGCAATACGTATCAATTTTTTCGTCATGGGTGTCATTTTCATAGTTTTTGAGTATGTTGAAGCCGATAGTGCTGTTGAAATGTAAATCCAAGATGGCGGCTGCAATACGTATCAATTTATTCGTCATGGGTGTCATTTTCATAGTTTTTGAGTATGTTGAAGCCGATAGTGCTGTTGAAATGTAAATCCAAGATGGCGGCTGCAATACGTATCAATTTTTTCGTCATGGGTGTCATTTTCATAGTTTTTGAGTATGTTGAAGCCGATAGTCCTGTTGAAATGTAAATCCAAGATGGCGGCTGCAATACGTATCAATTTTTTCGTCATGGGTGTCATTTTCATAGTTTTTGAGTATGTTGAAGCCGATAGTGCTGTTGAAATGTAAATCCAAGATGGCGGCTGCAATACGTATCAATTTTTCGTCATGGGTGTCATTTTCATAGTTTTTGAGTATGTTGAAGCCGATAGTGCTGTTGAAATGTAAATCCAAGATGGCGGCTGCAATACGTATCAATTTTTTCGTCATGGGTGTCATTTTCATAGTTTTTGAGTATGTTGAAGCCGATAGTGCTGTTGAAATGTAAATCCAAGAGGGCGGCTGCAATACGTATCAATTTTTTCGTCATGGGTGTCATTTTCATAGTTTTTGAGTATGTTGAAGCCGATAGTGCTGTTGAAATGTAAATCCAAGATGGCGGCTGCAATACGTATCAATTTTTTCGTCATGGGTGTCATTTTCATAGTTTTTGAGTATGTTGAAGCCGATAGTGCTGTTGAAATGTAAATCCAAGATGGCGGCTGCAATAGGTATCAATTTTTTCGTCATGGGTGTCATTTTCATAGTTTTTGAGTATGTTGAAGCCGATAGTGCTGTTGAAATGTAAATCCAAGATGGCGGCTGCAATATGTATCAATTTTTTCGTCATGGGTGTCATTTTCATAGTTTTTGAGTATGTTGAAGCCGATAGTGCTGTTGAAATGTAAATCCAAGATGGCGGCTGCAATATGTATCAATTTTTTCGTCATGGGTGTCATTTTCATAGTTTTTGAGTATGTTGAAGCCGATAGTGCTGTTGAAATGTAAATCCAAGATGGCGGCTGCAATACGTATCAATTTTTTCGTCATGGGTGTCATTTTCATAGTTTTTGAGTATGTTGAAGCCGATAGTGCTGTTGAAATGTAAATCCAAGATGGCGGCTGCATTACGTATCAATTTTTTCGTCATGGGTGTCATTTTCATAGTTTTTGAGTATGTTGAAGCCGATAGTGCTGTTGAAATGTAAATCCAAGATGGCGGCTGCAATACGTATCAATTTTTTCGTCATGGGTGTCATTTTCATAGTTTTTGAGTATGTTGAAGCCGATAGTGCTGTTGAAATGTAAATCCAAGATGGCGGCTGCAATACGTATCAATTTTTTCGTCATGGGTGTCATTTTCATAGTTTTTGAGTATGTTGAAGCCGATAGTGCTGTTGAAATGTAAATACAAGATGGCGGCTGCAATACGTATCAATTTTTTCGTCATGGGTGTCATTTTCATAGTTTTTGAGTATGTTGAAGCCGATAGTGCTGTTGAAATGTAAATACAAGATGGCGGCTGCAATAGGTATCAATTTTTTCGTCATGGGTGTCATTTTCATAGTTTTTGAGTATGTTGAAGCCGATAGTGCTGTTGAAATGTAAATCCAAGATGGCGGCTGCAATACGTATCAATTTTTTCGTCATGGGTGTCATTTTCATAGTTTTTGAGTATGTTGAAGCCGATAGTGCCGTTGAAATGTAAATCCAAGATGGCGGCTGCAATAGGTACCAATTTTTTCGTCATGGGTGTCATTTTCATAGTTTTTGAGTATGTTGAAGCCGATAGTGCAGTTGAAATGTAAATCCAAGATGGCGGCTGCAATACGTATCAATTTTTTCGTCATGGGTGTCATTTTCATAGTTTTTGAGTATGTTGAAGCCGATAGTGCTGTTGAAATGTAAATACAAGATGGCGGCTGCAATACGTATCAATTTTTTCGTCATGGGTGTCATTTTCATAGTTTTTGAGTATGTTGAAGCCGATAGTGCTGTTGAAATGTAAATCCAAGATGGCGGCTGCAATACGTATCATTTTTTTCGTCATGGGTGTCATTTTCATAGTTTTTGAGTATGTTGAAGCCGATAGTGCTGTTGAAATGTAAATCCAAGATGGCGGCTGCAATACGTATCAATTTTTTCGTCATGGGTGTCATTTTCATAGTTTTTGAGTATGTTGAAGCCCATAGTGCTGTTGAAATGTAAATCCAAGATGGCGGCTGCAATAGGTATCAATTTTTTCGTCATGGGTGTCATTTTCATAGTTTTTGAGTATGTTGAAGCCGATAGTGCTGTTGAAATGTAAATCCAAAATGGCGGCTGCAATCAGCGGCTGGTATCAATTTTTTCGTCATGGGTGTCATTTTCATGGTTTTTGAGGGTGTTGAAACCGATTTTTCGTTGTTGCTTTAAAAAAGAACACATAAACTGCAAAGTAGCTGATCTAATTTACAAAAAAATAAACAAATTCGGTTTCATAGTACCCGTTCCTTGTTTCCCAACAGTTTATTTAAAAAACCTGTTCATTAGAATGATATTTTTTACACAGTTAAATTCAATAATAAAGAATTCCGAACTTGTCGTAGCAGACGAAAATATTTTTCTGTAAATAATTTGTAATAATCTATACAAATAAATAAAATTGAAGTGTCTGTTTGTAATGTCAAAATAACAGCTTTTTACTAAATGCATATGAAAGTAAATACGGTACTTATGACTAAATAACAATTTTTAAAATTTTTGTCTGTCTGTCCGTCTGTTTGTTCCGGCTAATCTCCGAAACGGCTGGACCGATTTTGACGGTACTTTCACTGGTAGATAGCTGATGTCATAAGGAGTAACTTAGACTACTTTTATTTGAGAAAAAGAATTAGGGTTCCGCGCTAAAAAATTAAAACAACCTAAAACGCGAGCGAAGTCGCAGGGAACAACTAGTGAAGAATAAAGGTACGTTTTCGTCCAACTGCGGCTCGCGTACGTTCCCGCCGAAACTTGTAAAAGGTTACGCGGTAATGACAAAGTTAAAGTTCTATAAGTTGTTGTGTGTTAATATTAAATTGTTTTCCGTGTTTAAACTATCGTTTTTTGCTGAGATTACCTATTTAAATTGTATTTGTAAGGTAGTTATTTAAATTCGATTGATTGATCACTACAGAACAAAAATATAAAAAAAAGCAATATCAAAATATAAAAAGTTACAACCCTATTGCTTCAATGGAGTGTAGGTAATTATATCCTCAACAAGGCTTAGTTTCCATACTGTTCATATTTATACTGTGCCAGGAGCGCGCAATCGAAACGCGGCTTAATCGATACGCGGCTTAATGCTAATTTAGGGTTTAACATGCATTCTTAGAACCAATTATTGTAATTTAATTGGTAAACATTGTTTTTTATATTACAATGAACCTATCTTATGATTTACATGAATCATTAATGTAATCTTAATATTTTGTTAATACTTATATATATTTTTTGTTTTAGCTTTTATTTGTCAGAAATAATTCTGGCATTGGAACATTTACATAGTTTAGGTATAATTTATCGAGACCTCAAACCAGAAAATGTTTTATTGGATGCTCAGGGTCATGTTAAACTAACAGATTTTGGATTATGTAAAGAACATATTCAAGAGGGCATTGTTACACATACATTTTGTGGTACAATTGAATATATGTAAGTTAACATGTTACTGATATTTACATGATTAATATCTAACAGAAAGCGTAAATAAAATAATACTTTTTAGGGCTCCAGAAATTTTAACAAGGAGTGGACATGGGAAAGCAGTAGATTGGTGGAGTTTAGGCGCCTTAATGTATGATATGTTGATTGGTCAGGTATGCCTTTTAGTTTAGACTTTTTATATTATGTGGCACTTATTGTAAATTATCTAGTTACTACTGTTAGTTATTATATTACTACAAATATTTAGATAAGCTAAAGTTTGACCCACTTGTGAGGTTAACAGAAATATTGAAATTTAGCCATTAACCAGAACCCATTTCTGTGACGCTGAGAGTTCAAAATGTGCAGGTTCAAAACATGCATGTAGGTATCAATTATTTGCATGGCCTACAGTTAATTTTTCAGGCCTGGATTTGTGTATTTTATACATGGTAGAGTCATGTTGCAGCTATATTATTAATATAGCTGTAGCACGAATGGGTCGTCTCGACCGGGGAAGGATCATGCTCTCACAGAATACCAGTGTAAAATAGGATCTCAATGCTGCTGTGTTTCTTATGGTGAGTGTAGAGAACCGGAGACCCACCCTATTTACTGGAAACGAGGCATTCCATCTTAGTCCTCACAGGTGACAACACATCTGCATTTTGATTTGTAGTTGAGGATAGATGTAGATGTCTATGGGCCACAGCAACTACTTACCATAAGGAACGGTTGGAAAGAGCTTGTCCACTTGTTATTTTCATTTTATAGAAAAAATTATATAAACGATAAATAATTACCATGTTTTATATAGTCATTCTCTTTTTAGCCACCGTTTACGGGTGATAATCGCACTAAAACAATAGAGAAAATATTGAAAGGGAAACTTATGTTACCTGCTTACCTCACACAAGATGCACGCGATTTGATAAGACGTCTTATGAAGCGTTCTGAGACCCAACGCTTAGGTGCTACGGGTGCCGCAGCGGTCCGCGGACACGCTTTCTTCAAACACGTACATTGGGACGACGTATTTAATAGAAGATTGGAACCTCCGATGAAACCAATACTAGTAACTTTTTATTTATATTTAAAATATTACCAACTTGTTAAGATTACATTTTAAAACAAGTTAATAAAACAGAATCAGTTTTATTTTGGCAAAATATGAATGGATGGCAAAATATGCCTTGATTGGGCATTAATGCAAGTCATTGTGAGCAAACCATATTCGATCCCACTGGACATAGTTTATTGTACTTTGGACTCATTCTGGCTTTAAAATCCTCAGAATTGGAAAGAGGACTGTGCCCAACTGAGCAGCGTTACCTAGGCTGTTTCTTTACCTTTTATGAACAGTTGAAAGATGGAAGTTTAAATGTTTATCTGTTGTTTTTATATCTAGTGCTATAAGTCCTTTTTTGTACACGTCTAAACAAGAGGTACTCACTTATTTGAATCTACCTATACTGCTTCAATACCAGTTGGTAACATCCATTCTAGTTTTCAAGGCAGGGATGACAATACATCTGCTTTATGATTCGTAATTAAGAATAGACATAGATGTCTATGGGTCGCAACATCCATATACCATCGATAGACGTAGATGCCCTTGGGACGCAACATCAACTTACCATCAGGTGAATAGAGTGCTTGTTTGCCAACCTTTATTCTAAAAAACAATACTTTTAAAACCGAAAAAATGTTGGCTCACCTGTTGTGATTTGAACCCGGGACCATACTCATAGTAAAGAGTATGCTGACCACAAGGTTGTTTAGGCTTTTAAACCTAGTATTATCGATCATTTACAACTAGCATTTGTTATTTATAAATCCTCACAATACAACTATAAAATATTAAATAAATAATGAGAAACCAGTGTACGTAATCTACATCAAGTTACTTGATTGGAGTGAAAATAATAAACAAAAATACTATTAATAATATTATGATAGTGTTGCATGATGATAAATATTTTTATTTTTGTTTTCAGTCAAGTGAAGATGATGTTTCACAATTTGATACGAGATTTACTTTACAAACACCTATAGATTCACCTGATGAATCAACTCTTAGCGAAAGTGCCAATCTTATGTTCCAGGTAGTTTATTTTTTTATTAAAGTTAATGAGGCATAAGTTTAATTGAACTTAATTTATGTGTAATAGAAAATAGGCCTTTGTAGAACATTTTAAAATAAAGTGGACAGTGTACACCCCTACGGTAAAACCCTTTTATGTAAGCTTAAGACAACCTGCTTAACAACATTATGCAAGTGTAATACGGCATACACTGTGCTATATAAGTAATGCAATTCTTAATATCACGAACGTAAAACAGTTATTCAAATTATACTAATTTGCATTGAATAGAATAGAAAGAATAGAATAATTTTTTATTCAATATTGATTATTACATAATACTTATTGAAAGTAATTTTTTATTTACCACTGGTTCGGAAAACATCCCAGTCCTGGGAAGAACCAGCAAGAAACCCAGCAAACATAATTTCACTTAACAATAATTTTGTTTATACAATTTTTAAATGATTTTTCATAGAACCAGCATGGTGGCGATCACCCTATTCCCAGGGGTTATTTTCATTCATGTATTCCTTGATATTATAATAACCCTTTTTGTACAGTCTTTCTTTAATTAAACTTTTAAACTTGTTTATTGACAAACTGAATATGTTCTGGGATTTTGTTGTAAAAGCGTATATGTACATTGCCCCATAAATGAATTACTGATTTTGTGGAGTCTAGTAACTGGCATTACAAGTTTATGTTAGTTCCTAGTGTTTAAAGTATGCACATCCTTATTCTTATTAAAGCTATTTATGTTTTTATGCACATACATTACATTCTCATAAATATATTGCGAAGCCAAAGTTAATATGTTTATTTCTTAAAATTTTTCTCTGAGGGACTCTTTACAATTTAGGTTATAAATCGCCCGTACGGCTCTCTTTTGCAAAACAAATATAGCTTCAATATCAGTCGCATTACCCCATAGCAAAATTCCATAAGACATTACGCTATGAAGGTAACTAAAATACACTAATTTAGCTGTCTCAACATCTGTGAGACTTCTAATCTTTCTTACAATATATGCCGCAGAACTAAGTCTGCTTGCTAATTTAGATATATGGGGGCCCCATTGAAGTTTCGCGTCAATAATAACCAAGAAAAACAGTGGTATCCACAAGACTCAACTCCTCCACATTTAACAGCACATTGGTATTCGAATGTTTTACATTAGGTATTGTAAATTTAATACACTTTGTCTTATTGCCGTTTAAAAGCATATTGTTGGCGTTAAACCAATGTACCAATTTCGATGGAGCATTATTTACATCGTCATAATTAATTAACTGCCGTTTGAGTTTGAAAATTAAAGAGGTATCGTCAGCAAATAATACTATATCGTGATTGTCCCCTACAAGATAAAGTAAGTCATTAATATAGATTAAAAACAGGAATGGGCCAAGAATCCAGCCATGAGGAACACCCATTGATACTACTGATCCGGAGGAACCTTTACCATTGATCACGACTTTTTGAGTTCTGTTACTTAAATATGAACTAATAAGTCTAAGCGCTAAATTTTTTACACCGTAATGTTGTAGTTTCCTGATTAATGTCTCATGATGAACACAATAGAAAGCCTTGGAAAGATCACAGAAAATACCTAAGGCATCTTGGGAATTTTCCCAGGCATTAAAAATATATTTCATAAGCTCAACACCGGCGTCAGACGTTGAGCGACCCCTTGTAAAACCAAATTGGTTTTTATGAAGTAATTTATTAGTATTAAAAAAAATTAACAATTGATCCAAAATGATTTTTTCAAAAATTTTACTGAGAGTTGGTAGTACAGAAATAGATCTAAAATTAGCGGGGTCCAATGTACTACCAGATTTAAATAAAGGTATTACTCTACTATACTTCATTAAATCAGGAAACACACCAGAATCGATACAAGTATTAAAGATAATAGCAAGATAGGTGCAATTAAATCTATTATGGACGCAATAACTGTAACGGAAATCCCCCACAAATCTGCGGTCTTCTTAACATCAATAGTTTTGAAGTATTTTACAACATCTTGTGATAGTACTTTTTCAAATCTAAATTCTTTTAAACATGTATTAACATTCTGTTTGAGTAATGACTCGGCGACAGTTGGAGAATTATTCAATGACTCAGTTGGCTTGGTTTGGTTAATTACTCTTATTAATTGGCTTGGTTAATTACTCTTCCTCGGTTATGTATCAATTTTATAAACAGGCTGTCCCATAATTCAACATCACGTTGAGAATAAAAGATAGCTGCAATGAAATAAACAAAACATGAAACTATAATTATGCTGGTCACAGACAATTTTTTTAAACAAAATCTATTTGTTTAAAAAAAATTTATGCGACCAGTAGATCATCTATGAAGCGTATCCAGGGAGCTGCATCAAACGCCTTGATATAATTTTGCTACTTTCTGGTTAATCAGATTTTCGTACTACTTGGCCTGTTCACTAACGTTATTTAAAAAAAAAGATTTATTACAAATCTATATAAACAAAATGTAGCAGGACTTTGCCCACGAATTACTGAAACCGTTGAAGCCATTGGGAATTAATTCCCAATAGTGATTATGATTCCCTGTCACTGGTAAAGTTAACTTCTGTAAATACCCACAAATTTTATTCTTAAAAAGTGCTATACATATAAGTTGTATGTATAGCAAAATGGATTTATCGAGTGGACGTAAATGGCCAAAACCGTAACTCCTTTGAGCTCCATTTTTATGTGAACTAACTTAACACTTTCACTGTCCGCTTTTCAGACATAATGGTAAGACAATAGTAATATAGAACTTCCAACCATAATTTAATAGCAATGGTTATTTGTCATGAAAAACATTCGTCACTAAGATGTAATAAATAAAAATATATTCTGTACAGCGTAGTGATCCTGGTTCTTTTGGTTATAATTATAATCAATAATTCGAGAAAAATATTATTTATCTAGGGGTTCACTTACGTGGCACCTTCAGTAATGGACGAGGTCCACAAGCCACGAGTGATCACGGCGCGTTCCCCGAGGAGGCCACGGCCGCAACATCACAGCGCTTTCGCCGTGCCGCCTTCATCCACCACGCAAGCGCTGCAAGAGGACCTCATGGATGTACAAGGTCTACCTATATAGTGAGTAGTGCATTAGACTATGCCATAGCAATAATATTATCAGAATTAGTCTGATGTAAATGATGATGACTGTGAAAGCATTTTCATTTTCATCCAATTTTGGTATAGATAATTTTTTAACAAATGTAAAAAGAAGTCGACGATTATTATACCAAGTGTAACAAAAGATAGTGTTATTAAGTTAATATAATTTAATAACTATTTTATCCTATCCTATTCAAAAAACAAATCTAGTTAAAATGTAAAGGATTTATTAATTTTGTTAATTATAACTGACATTTAAGTTCTATGAAAGCAAAAATCAAGTAACTTTCTTCTACAAACATAATTATAATTGCTATAAATTATACTTACTAAATGTACTATATAGTTGGTGTTAATAAATTTGTTTTATTTAATCCTCAGAAAGGAAGCAGTTTGGCCTTTTTTTGTATAATAATAATTAACTTAGAAATGGTATTGTTAATGATCTATATATATATATATATATATATATATATATATATATATATATATATATATATCCATATATACCCCTAAGGTGAGAAGAATGGATTAAGTTTATGTTGTCTGTATTAAACGACATTTTAGTTCTGATATTGGTTAGTCCATTCAAAAGGGTTAACAATAAAATGTTTCATAAAAACTAAAACTAAAAAGAATACAAAAATGTTGACATATAGTGACGTTTGTTGTGAGAGTTTGAATCTGAGCTACCATTCTTCGGTACACCATGTTTTATGCCAAAACTCAACGTCAAGTTGGTAAATAATATATATTTAAACATATTTTTAAAAATCGACACTATATCACATATTTCGATGTTGTGGCAAAAATCACTGATTTCCCCCAATTTCGCTTTTTTTTTGTAATAACTTAATCCATAATAACCATGCTATTAATCGCAGTCACAATTAAAACAATAAATGCTGTTAGTTTAGTGAAAAAAAATGAAGTTTGATAAAGTCATGGTTCGATATAATTATGTCAGCTAATTTTGCCTTTTTTTAAAAGTACTATACTACCATGGGCAATTGTTTTAAAAATATGGCCCGTTCAATCAAAATTTCACAAGCGGTAAAATTAAAATTTTGTACAAATAACTTCAATGTAAATAAAATGAGAATATCATCAATGTGGTCGAAGTCAATTAAATACGCATTATTAGAACGTTCACAGTCCACGACTCCACCTGAAGTCTCGAATTGGCTTCAACCAAAGTCCACACAAACCCATGGAGTTCGAAGCCATAATGCCACTTCAATGTCAAATATTTGAGTTGGACTTGTGGAGGAGGGATTTGATTTTGATTTAGACTTGTGAATTAGAAACTCTTAAGTAGGAGATGTGATTTGTTACAATGATTTCTCAATAGCTTTGAAGATATAGATATTTACAAACAAACAACACTTTTAACATTTGCATATTTTTTCTACAAAAATAAAACAAATATCTAATGAAATCGTAGTTTTATTAACGTTTTCACTTATTAAATTCTTAGTCAATATATTATGATATTTATTGAAACATTGAATACAAAATCCTTTTTTAAACTGCGTACACCAGGTAGTCTTTTTTATGGTAACATCTAAAACATCTTTTTTCCTTGTTGTTGAGGTATTTTTTCGAGCCTATGTTGTGTTTGTGGACGCGGACGTAAGATACGCCTTATAGGAACACAAGGTGCATTTTGAACCTGTTTTGATCTGTTACTTCGTGATTATCAAGCACAGTCAGTCTGTCCTTTGGTTGGTGAAGCTCATTATAAATCGAAACAGATCAAATCTACAGCAATTTTCTTGTACCAAATGGTAGTTTTTCTGCAGAGTTGATCTACCAAATTATTACCTTTTTTTCCTCGATTATAATCTAACACCAATGTTCGTTTTAGGACAGGATTTCTTCCTTGTCTCTTTTTCATTGCTAAACCGTGACTTGTAGACAACAACATTACATCCCGTATGTCGTGCCACTATATGCATGATACATTGTATTTTTGGATTGCAGCAAATCTTTTTGACGCTCTTTAAAATACATGTATACGTAATACACAAATTCTCGTTCAATCGGTTTGCTCATCTTCGGTACGTAATTTCGTGTGCGTTCAACGTAATGCGTCGAATCCCAAGTACACATGTAACCGTGGCAAGCGACCAGCGGCGACTGGCGCTCCGGAGCACGCGGCGTGCTCGCTCTCCCTCTTGCAATACCGCTCGCTTCCCCTTTGAGACCGTTTTACCTCGTCCTTGCCAACTCCTGTAACCCCGTGAGCGCGGACTGAGAGCTGAAGGACTGCTTTCGGGTGATCCCTAAAAACTTTTTCAAACACATGATTTTTCTTGAAAGATCCAATCCCGAAATATCCCGATTATGATCATGTGTTAATTTTTCCTCCAACTTTTACATTTGTGGATCCTTTGGCGCGTCATCTTAATTTTAATTTGGGAACATTTTCGTCTTCTGCTTCTTTCTTTTTTCGGATTCCAGGATTCTTTCAAACTTCGGATTTGTTTCAGCTTCTTCAGCTATATCTTTCGCTGCAATGAGAGCCTTTTTTAATCCTTCGCCTCTCGAAAATGTTAAACATTGATAGAATTCTGCCAGTGCCAAGTCAGTCATGGGAGTGACAAGGACATTTGTGCATCATTTTTGTAGCATGTGACAGATCTATGCGCTCTGCTTGCATGGATTTGCTGACAAGATTAACGTGAGATAAAACGCTGTACCAAATGTCTAAAGACAGCAAAAACTCGAACATTGGCTGCAAGTGATATCCGTGGCGATCCCGTGGCAAGTTCGGAAACTACTTAGCTTCCGAACTTTCCACTGGATCAGTTGAGTGTCGATACTCTTCTTCCAGGGCTCTTTTTACTTTGGCGTACTGATATGTCGACTCTACTTTCCCATCTTGTTTCACACACCGTCTTTAAAGTTAAGCTCTTCACATATTTTGAAATAACTTCCCATCTTTTTGTTTGAGTTAGAAAAAAATACAAATAAGCGCTGGAGTATCTCAAGTAAGGAAACTGAATTGACTGAAGTTTTAACTGCATCAGCTACAACAAGGTTGCTTGCTCTACTTCATTAAGGGAAAGTAGTCGATATCGTTAAAATGGATTTTAATATTATGAAAAATACTCATTTAAAATCGTAGAAATAATATTTAATGCCATCAAAAAAAAAAAACAAGTCTCGCAACTCAGTTCTTCTACCGTAAATAGTTGTGAGATCCATGTAATACCAAGTCAGTTAATTTATTCAGTCCCTACTTAAGAGTCCTTCTGCCTTAAGTTATTACGTAATTAACTAACCTCTAATATCTTATAATAACTAACATTTATATCTATAACTAACATCTTATAGTGATCATATCAATATTAAAAATCTTTTATATATATATATATATTCAGGCTTCTAGTTTTATCCACAACGAAGTTATGGTCGTTCGTAACGAAGTGGGGATCGAAAATGGCCTGAACTGTTCGAGAAAAGGATGGTACGGCCATGCCGCTTTTTTGCTCGACTTGGCGGGGGCACTGCCGTGCCCCTAGATCAAAATTAATTAAAATCAATCAAATACAAGAAAAACATGTATCCTGTTATTATTGATTTTTAAAATTAATTAATTTAGTATAGGGTAAACGATATAGTAAATGCCCGCTTAAGGGATTGACGCTCGTTTTCTCATTTGTAAAATTTATTATTGGATAAATGAATTAATAATTTTTTTGATAACTTCAATATAAATCACTAATCACTAGTTACAATATCTTTGGTAATGTAATATAAAAAAAAAATAAACAATATAAACCTCTCGTAACACAGTAATTGCCCGGTGCATCCAGTTATTGCCATTAATCAAATACAATTATTGCCCACATTTCAATTCTCCTATAATCAACATTATTATAAATACACTCAACTAAAAATCGAGATTTTTTTTGGCTTTTTGTAGATTTGCATACATTTCATTTATATCTTCAGTATCAGAAATTGTGTCAGTATCAGAATCATCAATTTTGTAACAAAAGTGACACAAAAACAGCATTATATCTGCATCGTCAGGGATGTTTTTTTGATGCCTTTTTGGGACACAACGTAAATGAAAATATTTATGGGAGGCACTGCAATCGATTCTGTTTTTGATGATTATCTGCTTACACACCATACAAATATAACCAAATTTTACGACAATTTGCTTTAAAACAGTAATTTTTTTCGAGTTCGGTATGACAATGTCAGCTTGTACTGAAATATTGCCTACATTTACAGTCTCATCCTGATTTTTCAATACAGGTTTTATATTTGTTTTGGTTATAACTTTATTAATTTTTCAGTCTTCTTTATTTCTCTCTCTAATTTTTTTTCTTTATCATTCAATAGATTTTCTTTATCTAATTGCTTTTTCTGTAAAGCCAATTTGAAAACCATCAGATGTTATAGCAAACGGCTGTCTCTCTTGTTGACGTTTTCCTTTTCTTATTGGAGTTTTAAGGTAAGCTAAATATTCTCCAAAAGATGATTTAACTTTTATCAAGTTCGGGCTCTGCAAATAAATAATATTCTCTGAACCTGGAACTTCTTTTAACTGGACGCTTGGTGGACTTTTAGATGTTCCCGGAAATCTTAGTACTTCTCGTTGGATATTTAGTTCATTTTGAGGTATTCCAGGATGATTAAGTATGGAGACGACATTTAGGTCAGCTTTAGATATTCCTGGTAGACTTACTTCTGGTTGTACAGGTATTTCAGGTTGGCTCATCATTTGTTTTACATTTAATATTGTGGACAGATTTGTTGTAGGTGTAGTCATTTTTGTATTAATATTAAGAGTATCGTGTGACGATATTTCTGTTTGATATATAGTATCTGCAACTGCGTCTACTGCCACTTCCGTGTT
Source organism: Parnassius mnemosyne (assembly GCA_963668995.1). Taxonomy (NCBI): domain Eukaryota; kingdom Metazoa; phylum Arthropoda; class Insecta; order Lepidoptera; family Papilionidae; genus Parnassius; species Parnassius mnemosyne. The sequence continues at coordinate 30,149,742 of CAVLGL010000035.1, read as the reverse complement.
TCGATCGTTTACTTTAGATTGAAATTCTTTCCAAAGGTTATATATCACATTAAGGTGCGGTTCTGTAGTGCTGAACGACTCATCTTGGAATCTGTTACAAAGCGAAGATCCAAAATCGTAAAGTTCTTTAGAAGCATCTTTATGTCGAACAGTATTCTTGCCTAAAAATTTTGAATAAAAGATAGCGTTGGGATCAAACGGGCAGATACCACACGCACACGTGAATAAAGTTGTTATTGATTCTTATGCATTTGAGTTTTCAATGTTATAAACATTTTTTGAACCTTTCTCTGCTACAACTGGTCCTGTGCTCTGACAAATTCGAAAGTTGGTCTCGTCTGCATTAAAAACTCTATTGGTTTGATTGAGAATCTCACTTAACCCTTTTTCCTCAGCGTACTGATGTATTTCGTCAAACCAACCTCGTATGTCTTTTTCTGACACACATGAACTCTCTTTCGTCACTCCTGAAGTTCTGATACTAAGTCTAGGGTGTCTCTTTAAAAAAGCCTTCCATCATCCAATACCAGGCCGATTATTAAGGAATGGGTTGGGTCGTGGGTTGTCGATGAGAAACTTGAACGCTATCTAAAATGTTATCTTTATTTTTCGGAAAACCTTTTCGTGCTGAAGATATAATCCAATCTTCGAGAATAGCTTCTTTTTTAAAGTAAAGATAGGCGAAGGTCCGAGACTCGTTTTGTGGCCTGGGTTATGTTTGTAAAATCTGAGGGTAGTCCTTGGGACACCATGTTTTTGGCATATCTGCCGATCTGATAATCTTTTTTCATTGTTTTGTAATTCAGCTATAGCTTCTTTGAGATTTTCTGGCGTATATTTCAATTTCGGAGCCTTTGGCATTCTGCAATTAAAACGAAAACTAAAGAAAACCGTTTTGAAACAGATATTGCCCGGTCAATAACAGTAATTATTGTCTATGGCAATCACTAAATATTGATATGGCAATAACTAAATTTTTTTAAATTCATGTACAGCTATTATCCACCCACTTTCTATTGTAAAAATACAATAGAAAGCCTTTTTATCACCTTATGTTATTAAAAGAACACCTAATAATGAAAAATGTGGACAATCGACATGAAATTTAGTATGTTGTTCTTAAAAAAAAAATCACAAGGATCTTACTTTTTTGACGAGACGCACACCTGATGTAATAAAATCCGCCATGAAAGTGATGCTATTTTAAATGTTACTAGTTTATTAATACTAAATTCTACCACGATTACTATAACGTCATCTAGCGAAGATAGTTGAATTATAACCGCAAATAGATACATAAAAATGTGGCTACTTCTCAGTGATGGCAATTACTATAGAATGGGCAATCACTATAGCGGTTACTGATCGCGTTGAATTTTTCGAATTAAAGGTGTAGGGTCCTGATTGTTCTTCGTTAGAAATGATAAACGAGCGTCTACATATTTCTGAATTATGCATCTTGCTAATTCAATTAAATGATTAGTTGATTCTATTTCAAATTGATAAAAATTAATGTAGGTACGGGAATAAATTATACTCAATCGGAGATTTTAAAACCGATCCTATAAAATAATCGATATTATGTTTCGAAGACAGCACTTCCGAACCACTCTCGTTGATCGCCCTCTTAATATAAATTTCACAACGACGACAAATTTCTATTACTGTGGTGGATCCGTACAATAACATGTCCTTAGTGTATTTTTTTAAATTGTAAGGCGTTTGGATTTGGTACATCAATCAGCGCCCCAATGCAAGTTTGGCATTTTATTTGCTTTATCAGATGGTCAACTATACTACAACTATGTTGCTGGACATATATATTCTACTACTTTTTCACTGAATTCAGAATTAGGTAACAGGCTTTCAAGACCTGAAAAATCCAAGCTCTCAGTCTCAGGATCTTTCTTTTGGTCTTTATATCTTGTAGTATTGATGCGGTTAAGAAGTGCATTGTAAAATTGAAATTTGACCAAGAGCGTTGCAATTGCCACTACAATTATTTTTTATTTGCGCATGTCAGGAGCTTCATTTTAAGTAGAGGAAGATATTTTAAGGCGCACTCTGAATTCAGGACCAAGTCATGAGATGAGAGCAATGGAACTTTCTATACACACACAAAATCCTATGAATAAGGTATACCGATGTGATTTAACGAGTTGAACTTCCTGATTTACTTTTCTTGCAATTATGTCTGCGGACATATTTAGTATAGCATCTCTTGCTGTCTTTAATTTAAATATAACATTCGCAGCATTTTCTGCATTGACAGTTCGTTTTAAATCATATCCATGGGTGTACGAGTCCAGAATATCAAAAAGGTTATTCATCATATCCAGAAACTGGTGTGGGTGTGAGTGCGTCTGATACACTTTTACTAAAAATTTGTGTTGCTAAGCTTACTTTCATAATTTTAGTTTTAAAAAATCTATGAGCAGCCCTTAGTCGATTACCTAGACGAAAATTTTCCGCTGTTTGTAGATTATATAAGTTAACGAGATATTCGCACGATATAATATTTCCCCGTTCGTCCTTCAAATTCCTATAAAACTCAAATGCATTTCGCACTAATTTGATCATGTGTGGCGGATCTAAAAAGACCGCTTTATGTGATCAACTTAAACGAACAGTCTAACTTTTTAGCCATAGCAATATTTGCTGGACAGCCGTCAAATGTAATGGCTTTGACGTTTACACTAGCCTTTTCTACCAAATAGATCGCATCTGTTAGAAGAGCGGCTTTTTTTAAATATTAAAAAATATCCTATTGGAATTTTCCAGGATGCATTTATTGGCACCATCAAGAAAACATGGACTTCTTTAGCTTCGTCTTGACACTCCGTTTGCAAACTGGCGCCAAAACTCACGTGGCCATTGCACCTTCTGCCTTGGAGATATTCGACACCGCTTCTGATTGCCATTTCGTCGAATATGATAGTGGCGTACATTTTGTTCTTGGGTTTTCTGGCTTTCATTTTGATAGTCTATTGCCTTCTTTGCAAATCCTAGTAACCGTCAATGGATTGATACCAACTTCTAAGAGTACTTGCAGCAGGTAAACGTGTGCTGAAAGTTTGTCTAACGAAATTATACGCTTCCGGGAAATAAAAACGCATTGTTAAGGAGAATGCTCATAACTCCGGTGAGTATTTGATTTTTTGTATATGTCCTTTGTTTTTTGATTTCAATATTTGGCGTTTAACAATTTCTTGAATTTGTACACCTATGCGATTTAAAATGTCTTCATTTTCTTGAGTAATATAAGATTTTTTTGTCAAAGCATTTAAAATTTCTTATAGATTTGCATTTTTTTAAACCAATAATCTATTTTTATCATGAAGCCTCTTAACGTCTTTCTTTTTTTATTAAGATAATATATAAGATGGTCTATGTGTCGTTTCATTTTGCGTTTACGTGGAGTCAGGTCTACAGTTACTGGGTCTACAATTTCTTTCTTACTTATTGTTGAACTCTGAAAAATAATAATATATATGAGAATAATAAATTAGAAAAGAAAGAGCATTACATTCAATATAATATCAAATATTGATATTGAATTTTGCAGAAATATTTAGTTGAGATGAAAGTAAAAATAAAGATTATACATCATCATGGGAAAGCCTAAAAATGTTACTATCATCAAATGGAAAACACTTCAGTTGATGTATTAGCTTCAGCATGCACTTGTTTATTTGATAATGAACTCTGTAATTAAACAGTCGGGTATCAATAAACGCAGTTACATAAAATTTAACCCATGGTCTTATTTATCATCGAAACAAATAAACTTACGAGGGCGATATTGTGGTGCGAAGGCCCAGGTACATTAGTATTAGAGTCAGTCATACTATTTGGTGAAGCCTGTAAAAAATGAATGTCACGATTTCACTTTTCCTGACATTATATATATAAAAACAAAACTTACCAAAAATAGGCAAAAACATCGTTGGCATCGGTGAACTAAATAGACGTCGGCGTTGATTTAAATATTCAAAACAATAGGGGGTGAAGTGCCTTGAACAAACAGCGCTGTATTTTGTTAAAAACCAATTTTCCCTATTAACCTTATCTATCACTGACGTCTATATATACAAGTACGCTGGACTGGCTATACCATACAAAATGCTTCTGCCGATTTGAAGCGCCCGCCTTGTCCGTACCGGGAACTAAAATTGACACGACGACGTTAACCACCACCAACTTAGTCAACCCTATAGTCAAGCCAAAGAGTATAGTAGGTCAGGCCAAAGACAATATTTTTTTTAATGAAGTTTTAACTTAGAGTTATTACTATGTTCTTATCAAAAAATAAAAAATAAATATCAACAATTAAGATATCGCATTATTTATATGAAGGTCAAGTGAGCGCTAGAGAAACGACAATTGCAAGACGTTGTCCATAAATAAAATGTTTTGAGAAGTTATCAATTACCGTGTAGTGGCGGTGTATGAATATCCATACCATCCCGTGGGTCTCGTAAGCGACTTGGGGTTATTTTTAAATAACCGTGACCGTCGTTTCGGTTACCAAAAATCATCGTGACTTTGTCACGTTGATAAAGTTGGATAACTACTTGTAATATTAGAACGACTTATAACGTGACTTTATATATGCATTTTAGATTTAGGTTTATTTCTATTTATTAGGTTTTATTTCAGTAGTCGATTTTTATTACCTTCCTTACTTAAGCTACGTGGCTATGTTATAAGTTGTATGTTATAAATTATTTACACCATCTTAAACAGTATTTCTTTTTCTGTCGAACTGTATTCTCAAAGTAGCGAAATTCTCAAAAAAATGTTCTTTACTACCCAAAATTTTAGGGCTTTTAGTGTAGTTTTAACCCTAGCTCACTAAACATATTTTCGAGTTACACAGACACTAAACAATATTATTTTAAAAAAGTAGGTATTATTTTAAAAATTATTTTAAAAATATTTAAAAAAAGTAGGTAATATAAGAGGTAGTATTAAGGTTTCATAAAAACTATTAGATACATTAAAAATGTTAATCCTGGTAGTCTGAGCAGACAGGAATGGTATGTTCGCCATAAATGGCCTTCCTGCAGGAATGGCACTTTGGTCATCCTGTGCTTCTGATATGGGCAAACTTCGCAAATTTTTCGTTTGTTTGTTTGAGAAGTACTAGCCAGGATATTTTCAATTTGTAGGATATCTTTGATACTGGCTCTGATACAATAATACAACCGATGGGGAAGAAAGCTTCTCGAGTGGCAGCCTCGTAACGGTAGGCGAAGTGTAGGGCGACCCCTCACTAGATGGAGTGCCGACCTGGTAAGACATGCAGGAAGTCGATGGATACAGGTGGCTCAGGACCGTGCTTTGTGGCATTCCTTGGGGGATGCCTATGTTCAGCAGTGGACTTATGAAAGGCTGTAATGATGATGATGATGGCTCTGATATTCTTTCTCAAAGTTAGTCTTGTACCGTTCACGCAACCACGGATCAATGAGACCGTCGGCCATTATTTGCACGAATGCTCTGCGTTTCAGCGGTTTTTGTCGTTGCCGTACCACGTAATACACAAATAACGTACGCATTGACCATGCATAAGTTCAGCATATTATAAAATATGCATTGAGGCCATCTATTTGTTTTGCGATTGCAGCTCATGGCAGAACAAATCTGGTCAATAGTAACTACTGCTCCTTTGGTACTGTTATAAAATTTGATTATTTCAGGCTTTTTCGTGCTGGAGTTAATGTCTGGCTGATCGTGTATTGTCGATAGTAGAAAAACCACTTTGTTGGACTTTGGTTTATAGGACACCAAGGTTTTCTCAGCATCGTAGACAAAAGTTGAAGTGCCGATGTTCCTTGTTTATGTGTTTTTCATTTCCTGTGAAATCTCTCGTTTATTGTTGCGCAATGTGCCAACAATTGTTAGTTTGTAGGGAGATTTCAGTAGTTCTGAAGCAAGTGGCACGTACGTGAACCTGTTGTCCAAAGTTATGTTTCTGTTTGTCCCGTGAACATGTTCACAAAGTTGTTTTAGAAAATACGTAGCCAGAGGCGTATTTTCGCTGCAGTTTGTTCCTTTAGCCAAATATGGCGTAGCATTGTAAACATATTTTCAGTAAGAATCAGCGACCATTGTAATCTTTATACCATATTTGTTAGGCTTTTTCGGTATATACATGTATATTCGAAATGGGCAACGACCTCGGAACCCAACTAATTGCTCATCTGTTGTCAGATAGGAGCTGGGTTTGTACCATCTTTTACAATTTTCAATGAATTTTTCCCAGAGTTCTCTTATTCGCGCGAACTTATCTGTTTCTCTTCTTTCTTGTCTGGTAGCTCTATTGTCGAACCGACAGCATCTTAGCTGGAAGTCAAATCTTTCTGCACTCATATACGACTTGAAAACGCTGCCACTTCGTTTGGTGTCAAATGGTTACTTTTTATAACAGCTGAGTGCAGGAGAAGACCGAGCAAAGCTTTCATTTCACCAGCTGATGTAAATTAATTAGTATGAGATAATTCTTTGTACTTCTCCTTTTTCAAATCAATTTCAGCATACATGTGAATTACAATCTGGTCAATCATTTCATCAGAAATAAACAAATGAAATAATAGAATCGGATCTACGATATCTTTCGCTTCATTTAAAGGTCCAGGTATAAAATTAATAATGTTTCGAGCTGAGCTGCGTGGAGTGGCTGCCCATTTGTGTTTATTTTTTCCATATATGTAGGCTTTACCTGGATGTATTATTGGGTTTTGAAGTAAAGACGCGGGTTGATGTGACTGCGACTGCTCGGGAGAGTCATCAACAGAGTGATTAAACATATTTCTGTTTCGGTTACCTCTTACTATGTTTAACTCCTCATCAGAAAAACCCAAAGATTCTTCATCACTCTCGTCGGTTTTTACGTAAAAGTCTTCCACTAAGTTTGTCGTGCGAGTTCTTGGTCGTCATTTTCGTTGTCAGATTCATTCAAAAACTGCAGAATTTTGTCTTGATCCCGTATCAAATCCATCTAAAACAGAATTAACGCTTTTACATAATGTTCAGATACAAATGATTTCCTGTACGCACTAATAAAATACATAAAATTTGTTTGAATATTATATTACAAAAGCAATAAGATTCCCAGAAATCAATAAAAAGGACGTTATTTATACAATAAGTCAATAAATCAACAAAATTATTCAAAGCTTACCTTGACTCACTTTACACGCGTAATCACTAAACATTAGTCTGTAAGACTAACGATTCGTTTACACTCCGGAAGTAGAATGCGTGCGGAATCAATGCATGTGCACGGGTCACTAAAACATTGAATTAGGTGGGTACTTAACGCGGTGGGGCGGGGTAGTGCCGGGAACATGCCTAATCAGCGAATGCTTGGGGGCCGTGTCGCCTGTGAGACTAATGTTTATTGATCCAGGGTTAATGTCAATTATGCCTGTAAATCACAAATTATTCATGATGACTAATCGTCTAGGTTGTATAAATTGAGTATGCTTAAAGATTTAGGATCTAGAGCACAAAATGTTTACAAATTATCCTTTACGACCGTACTAGATTTTAAACGAAAACCAATTTGTCCTTTACTAGCTAATACATCATTAGAGAAACTAGAATTATGTTTTACTATCTAGAAATATGAAGATTTATCTTATACGCCTTCTATCTGAAACAAATTGAACTTTACCACTAGTAACAACAGCAAACAGACAGTCGAATAAATACAACCCAACCAAGATTATTAGTCTTTCTCACTTATACAATTTCCGAAAAGGACGAATACAGACGACCGCCGACCTATACACGAGCGCTGCAAAAAAACAGAGCTATTTGGAATGTTCTTTGATTATCTCCATCGCGAGTTTCTCTTGTACCTGCCTGCGCCTCTCACCCCTGTTCTTACCGACTCCACTACTCCCGACCGACGACACGTTTAGATGTAAACAAAACAGCGAAGTGGTAACGGCGTTTTGTCTTAGCTCAGGTTGTTTTTCAACCTTTCTAAAAATTATTTCTGAAATATAAGAATTTCACTTAACCTAGGTGATCAGTCAGTGTACCGTAACAAGGTAGATATAAGTTAAATAACTAATTTTATTTTTAGAAAATTGTATTGATGTCCAACGTCCATGACAGCGAAATCCGACAGTACGAACGGGTCATATTATGCAAAAATACCGATACGTGTACAAAAATAAACATAAATCAAAATATTTATCTTTGTACTGATTAATTTAGGTACCATTAAACAAATACAGCAATTGTTAATGGAATATCACTTGTTAATAGATTAATAAACATCGTTTCATAAATTCGTATCTATGTTGTATTGAGCTAAAACATACCTTATAATTATCGCTTACCTAATATTTACTAGTACTTACATAATCAAATTAATAACTTAAGTACAATAACGTATAGGCGTCAATCTTGGCGCATCACTATGCAACCACTCTCAACTATGTACCTATCAGTATTTATAGAACATCTGGTTACGTTTGGCACAATGGGCATTGAGCGATACGCGCGCGTCAAAGTTATAGATAGCCTTGCTTGTTTGTCTATAACTTTGGCAAGCAAATAACCGTTTGGTTATGGCGGAATTTGAGGGGTTAAAAATGGTGCCAAAATTTTTTCGCGAATCGTCGTAAGAGGGAGCCTGTTTCCATACATTTTAGACTTCAAATTTTTACTACCAACTTTCCTGCGCGTGAACACTATAGAAACGGAATGACAATTGACATTTGACATCATAGATAATATATTATATTTGACATTTACGGTTGCCTAAATTATGGCCGTCAACACCGTCCCGTTTCACACTTTTTACATCGGTTTTTGACATCTAATCTCATAACATTAGACAAAATTGTCATATTTGCGTTTCGTTATACGGAATTTTTAGTGAAATTTATTTGTATCGTAATTAAATCAAAACGCATTTCCGACATTCAAAAACAGTGTAAAAGGTTCATGCTTAGCCCTGACAAGCCTCCTAAACTGAAAACATAATTAAAGTCATGTACCGGATTTCTATAGCCAACCCGAAACAGAAACAGAAAGAGTTAAGCCCGCTGGCTCTAACGCGTGTTGCAAACAACTAAGTCTCTTCTAGTATGTAGTAGGATTTCAGACTAATTGTTGATTTTCAGGTTCTGGTTGCACTATATTTAACACTGCACCTTAGCCTAGCTCTGATCTATCGCATTTTTTATAATGTTTTTCTCCGGCGATAACAACAAATTACCGCAACTACAATTTGCAATATTAAGAAATATTAACAAACTTACAAAACTGTTTGTCAATGTTTTGTACAAATTTCGGAGACTAGTCTTCTTTAGTACAAGTATGCGAACATCAACGCATAAACAAATTCTAAAACCTTCACTAAAGACCATTCCTGCTTCCTATAGCTTCAATAAAATTGAATTTACTTTTTCATCAATAAACCGGAGTTTTCAAAAACATTAAAATGCAATAGGACAAACAGTTATTATCACAGACTTCCACGAACTACTACATTTACATTACATTCTCTTTGCTACTACAATACAACTTGAATTTAGCTTGGCCAAAACAAAATAATTCTAAGTTTTTAAACGCTGTCACGTGCGTGCAAAACAGGATTGAGGCTCAAATCTCTATTACATATATTTTTTATATTAAGATTTTTGGCGTGGGTGCTTGTCTTTTAAGCCATTTCTTCATTTCATTCGGGATCTTCGGTTTTATAGTTTTTCTTTTGTGGATTGCCTATTTACAAATACAATAATTGTATTTGTAAATAGACAAATATATTTTATATTCTTCAAAAACACAGTCGAACGGTGGGGGTTTTTGTCTGACAACTTCCAAAAAGGAGACGGTACTCAATTCGACTGTATGTTTTTTTATGTGTGTTACCTCATAACTTTTTACTGGGTGAACCGATTTCGATGATTCTTTTTTTATTTGAAAGCTAATACTTCTCTTGTTGCCCCATATGAATTTGATCAAGGTCAGAGCAATAGCAAGAGCAATTTTAATTTTAAATTATTCGCAATGGGTTCACTTTCACTGTCACTGTCACACACTCTTTACTACCTTATAAAAGCCGTTGAAAGTTAAATTTGCCACATTCAAACAACAGGTGATAAATAGTTCCAACTTGATCATAATGTGGGCACAAGTTCGAGAACAATCTTTTAAGAAGAGCATGGTTTGCAGGAGTTTTATGGTGGCCGAACCACAGTCGATTTACAGTCACAACTAGCAACTTAGCTTACCACGGCTTTACAGGTATTTCGTCCTGGATACTTCCATACCACTTGCATTTGTTTTCTTGGTATTTCTTCCACATATCTTTCCATAGAGAATGAGTATTCTTTCTTAATTCAGTATAATAGTCAGGATAAGGTAAAGGTAAAATATGACTTACATCAAGTGGTTTTATTCCTTTACATGCAGTCTTATTGGCGATTTATTTATTTATTTATATATTCATTCACAAATTCACATGTGACTTAGTGACTAAACAAAACATGCAAGTTCTAACAATCACATGCACCTCGAATGGCATAGCAATGAACAGGAGAGGGGCAGACACTTAAAAATTCTTTTCCTCAATGTATTCATTAATTGAATAATAACTTTTTTTAATAGGTATATCTTTTAAAGAGCTTAGGAATTTATTAATATTTGTTTCGGCTTTTAGGTGTTCCGGCAATTTATTATAAATTTTTATTGACATCGGGTAAGGCCCTGAACTATGTAATTTTAATTTAGATTTTGTTTGCAAAAGGTTATTCTTATAGCGAGGTATGTTGTGTCGGGGCGCGTCTATGATTTTGGTGTAAAAACTTGGGTGTCTTTTTACAAACTTACATATTTCTAATATATATAGACACGGTAATGTTAGAATGTTGAGATTTTGAAAATGAAAATTTCAATTCCAGTAATACCTTTATGTGAAGAAATTCACATATAGGCAACTTAACATCGTTTCTTGACAAGTTAAGTATATGCTCTCTAATATTATACACAATGTTGTTAGTTTTAAAATGAATTTAGTAATTTTCTATACAAGATATTAGACCGAGAGGTCTAAGGAATCGGTTAATATTAAGAAATATTTATAACTAGGTTTCTGAACATCACTGAACATACTGGCTTCCCCACAGATAATCTAATAAGGGGGGTATTTGTCATACTTTCCACTTTTGGCAGACGGGTTGGCAACCGCAGTTTTTTTTTACTTTGGATCTAGTTGTTAAGAAGATGATGTGAAGATGGTGCCACACCCACGATTTGGGTTAGCTGATATTCTTTCAACCCCAATACACATTGTATTTGAATACTTGTGTTATAAATTTCCACTTTATCTGATACTAAATAGATCTGGAAAAAATATTTAAAAAAGGTTATTTCAAGCATGAAATATATATTTTTTATAGGATAAGGGTGACAAACGAGCACACAGTCTACCTGATGGTAAGTGGTTGCTGTAGCTCATAGACATCTACATCTATCTTCGATTAAGAATCAAAATGCAGATGCGTTGTCACCCGTGAGGACTAAGATGGAATACTTCTTTTCCAGTAAAAAGGGTCTCCGGTTCTCTACACTCACCATACGAAACACAGCAGTGTTAAGCTGCTATTTAACGCTGGTATTCTGTGAGAGTGTGTCCTTCCCCGGTCGAGCCGACCCATTCGTGCTACAACTATACTACCAATATAGCTGCAGCATAGCTCTACCACGTATAAAATGTTTTAATGTATTTTTACTAATCCTATCTATAAATTAATTTGTTAATAACAGTTACAGGCTCTGTCTGAAGTAAATCAATAAATAATAACTATTATTAAAACATTACATGAAAAATCACAATAAATATCCTCGATTCAGAAAATTTCAAAATTATGTTGTAGTACAGTCGCTTTGCCACGTCCACGCACAATAAACAAATAGCTGTTATCACGCGCGGAAATTACTTCCGGACGGTTCTGTCTTTTATATTGCGAAATTAAGTATCCGCCGTGAGTGACTTGTGTGCGATGCCTTACGATGAATATTTTAATATGTTGATGTGTCTTGGGAAATGTGCCCGAATGCCCGAAGTGAAGGGCTGGCCCAAGTTGGCCACTATGCGTGGACTTGTCGAGCCCTTGGAAATGTGTTAGTGGGCTGAGAAGAGAGGAGAGTTCTCCCCCTATATCGCTGCAGGGATGCGCCACTCGACTATTCTCCGCCACTTTGGCGGGGCTACACCATTTGGTGCTGGGGAAGTTTGAGGCCGCGAAGGGCAGTGTGCCTTGTGTTCCTGGTGTGCCTTATCTGAGAAGGATAGATGGAGGAGAACTCTACAACTAAGGAGGGGCTGCTATTGGGCGGCTGGCTGGCGCTGGTGAGGCCGCGGATGTGTTTGACAGCGCTTCCGTGGGCCTGCCAATGTGAGCCGTAGGTGGAACACCATGGGGTTATAGTAGGTGCGAGTCCGATATAATCCGTTCTTGCCCCCGTGAAGCGGGTATGCGTAGGCATTTCCTCATTTGAAACCCGGAACAAAATCCGTTCTGTAGTTACGGATAAAAATGTAGATAGACCAACGCAGCGTCGATCTTGGTTTTATATGAGGTGTAAAGCTTGCTTCTAAGGCCTAGGTTTTAGGTGATACATTTATTTATTGTATGGCATTATATTAATATGATTAATAAATAGAATACACCTTACGGGTAGGCCCGGGTATAGAATTTTTATCGATATATTTTGTCACACTGTCTTATCTCTATTGTTAATTCCTTGGACGTTCACTTCTGTCAGCGCCAGAATGGCGAAAATCAAATCATCTCATTATGCCACGGTGTATAGTCCGGTGTACCAACTCTCGAAAGGACCAACCCGGGAGAATTTTATGAAATCGAGTGGGGGGGGGGGGGTTTAAGAAAATCTCAATCATTTATTAATTCAAAAAATTATATTTACTTTGCTTTCGAGCAGCATCTAATATATGTCGGTGTTTCACCACAAAATCATAAAAGTGAAAATACGTGAAAAATCGAAGTTTGTTAGTACTTGTAACTCTGCTTTTTTTATATATAGGAGAGGGGGCAAACGAGCATGCGGCTCACCTGATGGTAAGTGACTATCGCCGCCCATGAACCGCCGGCCTTTTAAAAAGGAGTAGGTTCTTTTCTTGAAGGTCCCTAAGTCGTAATAAACTTACTAAAGAAATACTCATTCGGTTTCTTTCCTTGCTCCGAGCTTGTTCCATCATGCTGGAACAAATGTGACCATATTTTTCAATTCAGGACAGTGATTTCTGTCTTTCGATTTCGTAAGAAGTCAACCCAGCTTAAATTCACTCGATTTTCTTCAATGAGCTGTTGTTGAATCTCAGGAAAAATCCAACCTCATCGTACAGTTTGTCACTATCTAAGTCAATATTTAATAATTTCTGGAGTCTAGTAATGCCTGTCCATGCGATTGGCTCTTTTAGAGATAAAATATTTAATGCTTGATATTCTGGATCTTCACCGGATCAGACAGACACCGCCGAACCACCGTCGACAACGACAACGGCGCGGCGAGAGGAACTGATTTACACCGGCAGCGGCGCGTTATGTGTGTGTGACCGTAAAGCGAGTGAGTAGCGACATGTGCGAGCGAAGGATGCGTATAATTTTTAGAAAAATCGGAGAAATTATTGGAGTCTCTTTTTCTTTCTCTACTTTTCTTTTAATTCCGATATTTTCGGAAATTTTAAATGACACGTATGTCAAACACGCAGATGAAAAAAACTTTATTACATCAAAGACTACAAACTGAATAATAATTACTGTACAAAACTACATATTTCTATTTGTTGTTTTGTATAGTATATTTTCGATAACGTTCTCGTAATCAAATTCATAGTGCATTATCAAACTTACTATAACGTATATTTTTATGACCGTCTTTCACGAAATTGTAGCGAATCCAAATGAAAGTTGTCCTAATTTGTTTGTATCTGTGGCTTCGTAATGATTGGGTGTGAAATCGCCCGACCGCACTGGGACCGATCGGTCCCAGTGGTGTCTGACGACAAAGAATTACATTGGAGGACATAAAAGTAGATAGGTATTTTATCACAGTAATTGAATTGAATAAAATTTTTATTCATTTTTATTTTATTATTTTCGATATTGACTTTCAGATATTAAAGGTAACAGCACTGATTTTTATGATAAACATACAAAGGGAAAGAAAGGGATAGAATCATTAGTATTGTCTAATTATCTAATTAATAATAACCTAATTAATTTGGCATGCACACAGATTTAACACTTGAACACTACTAAATGGTTACTAGTACCGTAGCTTATATATAGTTGATAAAATACTAATAGTTAGCATTATATGCGCAGTCAATTGGTTATATAGTCTGAGACTATGGCAGCCACAAGGATTAAAAAACGCCCGGGTAAACTTTTTAGTTATGCGACTCTGAACTCCTTCTTGTTGTTCAACCATATTAGCCTTATCCTCTACAATCATTCATACAAATGTCGTATTTATCGACAATTTCGTCCAAAAATATGCCTTTAATCCCTTCTTCGCTGCAGTCTGTCACAGGTTTATACGTCAGAAAGCATTCACGCACACAGAATTCATCAATATCGAAAAACCTAAACGTAAAGCTCATTTATTCAGTGTGAGTCATATCGGGTGTAAAGTCTAAAATAATAGAGAAATATTTGGCTTTTTTAATTTTAAATATGATCTGCCCTCTAACTCCTTTTCCTAATAAATGTATCACTTTCTTGTTTATATTTTTACTGAAATAGTAGTGACTGGCGCAAATGCTCTGTCATAACTGGATAAAATATTCCCAATAACTCAACTAAACCAAGAAAGTTACCATTATTTGGTGTATTTAATTTGTCACTACTGCCACCAAAAGAGGTTGTGTTCCGCCAAAAAAGTGTGATTGATACTATTCTTTCTAGTATGGAAGACTTAATTTACCATTTTTCACTTGCATTTGAAGGGCGTTTTCGATTCCAGAACATGTCCCAAATCTTTTTGAAGTTTCGAGACAACATTAATAAAGCTAACTGGTGGTCGCCTGAATTTTCATGGGCCTTCAGTACTGGGGATATATGTGACCAATCGTCAAAGCCCGCGTTGCCGGGATTACAAGGTTTAGACCAGTTAAATATATAGCAGCAAAAACAATAAATCTTCTGTACAGACTGAGTGTATCAACCATTTCCGATCATAAATTTAGTCGTTTGACGTGACTAGCTGAAAGTGCGCATTAGAGAAATGGCGCTCTTTTACATTCTGTGAGTGATCTTTATCTGCCAGCTTTCCGTTGTGTGGGCCCTGCAGTCTTATGAAGTCTATTGTTTTAGACGACAAGGACGGCGACCTCTGAGCAATATCTACAGATATTTCTGCGGTGGTCATTGATATGGCTGTTATTTTTGCAGCCGATGGAGCAGCATTATAAGATGATTCTGCATTATGGGGTCTATCCTGAATCTCCGCCACATTATTTGAAATATTGTTTGAAATAATTATGCATTTGAATCGCTACATTTCATAATAAGCCAAGTCCGAAAAGATCGTTTAGCTGTAAATCGATTTTTTTATTTTAACTACTAGCGGTATACAGTGACCTTGTCCCTCTTTTACTGTTCCTTAACTATATATACTACATCTTTATCTAATATTTCACCTGTGTAAATAAATCAGCTAGCAGATTAAAATGTAATTTTAAGTGGATATAATCTGCTCATAACAAAACAAGCCAAATCCATGGTACTTGGCTTATTTAGAAGAAACAGAAGTACTGGACTTGGTTTAGTTTGATTTAATAACTTACGGGGGCCGGACTAAGGTCAAGTACCCAAAAAAGGATTAGATTGAATATATCGGATATTACAGGAAACTGAAAAAAAAAACAACTATCGGATTAATCATAAAAATTTAGTAGTATTTATTGAAAATATTAGTTTTTGTTAAAAATCATTTTGTTCCTTATTTTGATTTAGAAGTTTGAGTTTTGATAATTACGTTGAAACGAAATGAAATTATCAAACAAAATCTATTGATTCTTCGATTTCATGTTCACAACACTCATCACTGTCTGGAATTTCGAGGTACCTACCTATGATCCCTAGCTAGAACGTTTTTGTAAAATATCAGCACTTCCATGTTAGCCCAGTCAGAGCCATAATGTTTTGTGAGTAAATCTTTCACATTTTTTAATTTCAATTCATCGACTGCAATTCCCAACTGAACTTGTTCTGGAGTCATTTGCGTAAAACTTTTGGTGGAGCGTAGTATGCTTTTGGGTTCGGTACGAAATGTTGCGTGATCTTTTTCCTCTTCTCAAAATGACCCTTTTCACTTTACTTATTTGAAAGTGCCACTTACTGGCGGGCTTGACCGGTTTTGCCACGGCAGAACGATAATCATAAACTGGTACTCCTGTACCTAATTTATGAACAGTTGCGTGTGCCGGCTTATAACCTCATATTCGTTTGGGTCCACTATTGTTTCCAGTTTACCTATTTGAGTTTCTGTCAGTGCAAAAATACGGTCAGCCGGCAGAAATTAATGTCCAGTAAATAGAAATATAATATCGATAGTTTTTAATGTCGGTGGAGCCTCTCCGAGCCATTTATTTGCCATGCTGATGAGAAATGAATTTTAATTTTGGACTCCGCATTCGTCCGCCATTAATCGAATGGTATTTATATTTTCAGTGTCTGTTGAATTTAGACAGTGGTATAATGAACTGCAGATTTCTGTCGAAGATTTATACGTGACATCTTCAGTCCAAGTGTATGCCATGACATTTTACTTTTCAAGTTTTAAGTGTGAAGAACCTATTACTGCTGTAAAGTTGTATAAATAAAGTTGCCTGGAGTAATAAATAGATTGATCCGCCAATTTTGGTAATGGTAAATTCTTCTGGCAATCAAAGCTGATAGTGATCAATCTATTTTTCTCTTCTCTAAGTTTGCCAAAAAAGGCCTTGGCTCTTAGCTTATGGATTTGTAGCTGGATCATCAGTTTTTGTTTTTTAACTTTACATTTTTAAAACTTTATTTGTTCCTGTAGTTGTAAGCAGGTTGAACAAACATCTTTTCGGGGTGTTCCGAATCCAATGTTGAAGTTACGGTTAATAACTTTTCTGAAAAATGAATGTGTTACTGACATTCCTGGCGCAGCTTGATCATTATACATCTTGAACATCTTAGTGATGTTGAGTCTTGAATCAAGGTAAATTCGCTGTCTAATCTTACTTCGAGTATAATGTTGGTCAAAGGGGCTTAAAAAATTGAATGAATTTTATGACAGCTTCTTTTTTTGACCTAAATTCATATTCTTTGCGATTTCCACCTCGTCTTTCTTCGGCTACACAGCCAGACTTCCAGTGTCTCGTCAACACCCCTTTAAGACGACTTGGTTTTATTAGAAGAATATCAAGAAAGGCTTGTCGGCATACTTGCAAGTTTTTCCTGGACTTATGCTTGCGTACGAAGTATTGTACTGACATATTTTTGCTTCTGGAATTATCTTTAGGACGCTTTCTTTTTGTGTTTGGCATTTTACAATAATGTAATATGTAGTTATTCTGATCAATCTTATTTTTAGTGTGGTAAAAATTAGAATGAAAATAAAACATGTCATTCGATGTTAGATCACTGCACTGATATACCTGATTTTTGTTATGATTACATCTTGGCTTTACTGGCAGACCAGTTACTGAGTATCTGAAAGCAAATAGGACTAGTTAACCCTTTATAAGGCATAAGCATCTAGGGGTGGATAAGTAAAACTGTTGATGGTTTTAGACTATTTTTATTATGGTTTTTCACAAAATGCAAATAAGAAATTCAAAAATTTAAAAAAACACGGTGGTAAATATTTTCCCGCTGCCCGTGACGCCTTAACTAGCCTTTCCTATGAAATGCAGTAAAACATGGTGTTATGCAGAGCGGAACTTTGCATTTTTCACATATAACTTTCGATCTTTTGTCTTTTTCTTTTGTGCTACACATTCTGCAACGTTTATATGAAGGCGATTCAACGGGCATATGGTCTCCAACGTTGGTGAAACGAACTTCCTCTGCGACAACATGCACTGCCTTTTGGCGATTCTCAGAAGCAATTTTTTTTCTGCAGATATAGTTGACTAAACTACCAGATCGTCGTTTTCTACTGGAAAACCCACTGATCAGTCCTCTAGCGACAGAGACTCGAAATTCAAGATTGCTTAGTTTTGTCGCATTCTTATTTTGGCAATATAACAAGTATGCATTTGTTATACTTGTATCTAAAAGGAAAAAGAATATTCGGACCCACCATCTCCTACTTCTTCTGCCTACTGAATAGGTACTTTTTATCTGATCAAAGTGATCAACGCCTCCCATCCTTTTAGTATACTCCTTTATTGCTAACGGGCAGTTGATTTCTTGTTTTGTGCCGTCTTTCTGAGTCCGTAAGACAGTGGTTTTGCCAACTTTTGGATGGAATGCATTACTCAATAGGAGAACCTCTTTGGTATCTTGCCAAACTAAGAAAGATACATTTCCCTTGACTCTCCATTTATATTGTCCTTTTGCAAGCTTCTGATTCGTTTTTACAAGTACAGGCAGATGTTTTCTGTGTCTTCGTACAGTTTCTGTAGCATAAATGCCATTTTCATATAGATATTGCATTAGAGTGTAGTCACAGAAGAAATTGTCAAATGTAATAATAATATGATATTCCTCCAGTGCTTTATTTATCAGCTTTTCAGTCAACATCTTCACAACTTTGGATCCTAGTCCTTCCTCTGTTCCGGTTTTTGATTTTCCAGTGTATATGTAGAATTCATAGAGATACCCAGTTTTACTGTCACAGCGACACCATACCTTGTAACCTCTTTTTATGGGCTTTAGAGGCATATACTGTTTCATGGAAGACCGGCCTTTGAAGAGAATCATCGATTCATCAATACTTTGGGATGAGGAGTCTTTGGCATTTTTCTGACATGCCTGAGTGATAAGATCCAATAATGGGCGTATTTTGTAAAGTTTGTCATAGTTCTCGCTTGTCTTATCTGGTATCTGTGTATTATCATTCACGTGCAGATTTCGCAATATCTTCTTGAATCGCTTTACGGTCATAGTCTCTGCTATTTCATCTACCCTGAAACCAGGGTCGGAAGACCAATAAAGGTCAATAGAAGGCAGAATATTGTATCCCATTATTATAAAAATCCCTACAAAGGCCTTCAGTTCTTTTTTATCTAATTGTGTCCATCCTTCATCTTTCCTTTGCTCTGCATATAAGTTTGTTTGATATATTATCAAATCGTAGACTTCATCAGTGAAGAATTTTTCAAATACAGTTACAGGTCTAGTACGGCTGCTAAACATAATTGCCGGTTCCATCGGAATTTCATCGTAAACGCTAGGACTTGGCCGATCAGTTGTCCACATAGTTTTTTTCCATGTTTCCTCTTCGCCGTCTGAATCATCTGTTTCCGAATCTGAGTTAGTATTTGCTACTGGTGATTGTGGTTGTCGCCGTAAGGTCTGTTGAGTGCCAGAAGTACTGGGTGCATTTTGGATTATTCTTGCCCGCCTAAGCCGGTCACTGTTGGTTGGTTGAGGTGATGGACTAGGTTGGTTTTCAACAGACGCATTACTTATATTACTAATAAGACTATCAGGTGGATCAGGTGTGGGTGCTAGAATTCCATCATGAGGCTCATCAAGGCTCTCTAAAATTCTTTGAAGTTTCACTGTACTGTACTGCACATCTTCTTCATCGGATTCCAAATTATCATCTGACACATCGGGATCATCAGGTAAACCAAAAATCTCTTCTAATGCACAAGCTATTTCCAAGTCATTCAGTGCCTTTTCATTCATTTTCAAAATATAAATCTGTAACAACCAATACATACTGTCAGCTCCACGGGCAAAGGGAACATTTTTACCACCACAAAAAGCCCCTACTAACAAAATCTGCAAAATGTAGAATTGAAAATATGCTTGAATATCAATGAAATATACAATAAGCTTTAGAAATAATAACAACTTACCGTTCATGAGTCGCAGATATAAAAGATTTATAAAGATTTTAGAAGTCGTACCGAAACACACCCGATTTCAGTCTTCCAAACGTCACAGTGTAAAATCTAAAATGGCGACGTGTCATTACCATAGATGAAAAATGTTGACCGGATATCCATAAAAATGTTGCCAATAGGAAAAAATCTTTCCCTAAAATTTGCTTAACTAATAATGTGAAAATTAGTGGTGGGAAATATATTCCCGCTGCCTTAAAAAGGGTTAACGCAATAGTAAAAAGTACAATAAATAATAAAATAATTTGGATAAATAAATGCCTGTATACTTTAAGATTCAAATCACATAAATATAATTAAATTCAAAAGACTAAAAAATGTCCGAAAATATAAAAACTGAAACACTAGTAGGTAGGTAGGTTCTCTGTAATTGTACTCCATTGGACTGCACTAATACGGCCCTGGATAAAATCAGGTTATGGCGGATATGTCTACAGAAACATACCGTTTTTCCTTTAATTACTCTCGTTTCGTTGAGAATTTATGTATCACTAGTATCCTTGCTTTATCTGGAGGCATAAACGGTATTTTATCCATCATATATCTTCAATTTTCTGAATAAATTTGATAAAATTCCCAACACAGTCACAGTACCCCTCAATAAACCAGACGCAACTGGCAGCCATCTTGTTGGTAACGCAATCTCTGATTGGTTCACGAGGACTTGGTTTGTGTTAAAGGGGTTGTCATAAACTAGTTTGCTTAATTCCACATGAAGGTCATCTAGGTAAGTACCATACATACTGTGGAACACAACTTCAGCCGTTTTGAGAGCATCTGCCCCAGATTTAATTTTAAATCTTAGCCCGTTCGTAATTGTGTCATTATATGCCTTAATTATCGGTGATACTAAGAAACTCCATGCAAGATCCGCAGGTTTGTCATTCCACATTTTATACAATAAGAGGAGAGGAAAATATATCTTTTGGGTGGACCTTGCTGTTGTCATTAAAAGAATGTCTCCCAATTCCTTTAAAATCCCTGCTACTGTTCCTGGAGATCTGGCTTCCTTTAAACACGATACAGTCTCCTGAGCCATAGGTAGCTGATCCAGCTGATCGACCCCGACGAAAACCGTATTGGCGTTCACTAATCAACTGGTGATCCTCAAGGTGGAAGAATAAGGAGGTGATGGCGATAGGCCTGTAGTTGGACGGGTCTGAGCGGTCGCATTTTTTAGGGATCGGGTGGACAAAAGCTGTCTTCCATGATTTTGAGACTATGGCTAGGAGGAGTACCGCAAAAGACGCGTTAGAACCGGTGCCAACTCCGGAGCACACGTCCTTAGCACAATTGGGGGATACCGTCAGGTCCACTCGACTTGTGGATGTCCAGGGAGAGGAGTGCTTTGCGAACCGAGTGCTGTGAGAACCGCACATCGGGTTGCTCCACTCACACCACGGGATGGTCGGCGGTGTGTTCCCCCCGTTATCAAGATTAATTAGATTTTCGTGTTTGATTAAGAAACTTCGTTACATAAATCCGGACCTATGTTTTATTGAGCTAAAACATACCTTATAATTATCACCTACCTAATATTTATAAATACTTACATAATTAAAATTAATAACTTAAGTACAACGCATCAATCTTGGCGCATCACTATTCAACCGCTCTAGCTATGTATTAGTATTTATAGAACAGTGGCCGTCCTACTTATCTGGTCAAGGGCCATATAGGACAATGTTAGGTATCACTGCGGGCAGCGCATTCTTGGATTGTTTAGGTGACAACACCAATCAATTGACATATTTTTTGTGAGCTGTCAAAACCCGATTGCGCTCTAGATTTTTTCTAGCAATTGCTACCTGTGACTAATGTGAAGTCTTTATTTGCCAACTCAATAAACTAACTAGCATACAATGAACATACACAAAATACGCGAAACAATCTCTATCGGATGGAATCGAACCCACGGACACCCGGCACAACGGTAGTGGCGAGGTGACCACCAATGAGAAGACCAGACGGGCCGTAAATTATTATTATATTTATAATTATGCATAATTATGCGGCAGCCTTTGATAAGAGGCGGCACGTGCCAAGGCGGCGCAATATTAAGGCGACCGTATCTAAGCGAATGGACTTTTCATAATATAGATAACCTGTAGTGAAAATAGATAGTAAATAAGGTAAGGATAGGTATGTTGGCGATAAAAAATGAAACATACGCATTATATAATTCTTCAAAAATAATGCAACAGATCACTTTTCTTTATTACTTTACTTATTATTTGAAGTAACTACCTAGATCACTTATCTCAACAAAACTCTAATAAGTTTTATAATAAATAATAAACAAACATACAAGGTTATCTAAGGTAAGCTGGCGATATAGTCCGGTAAATTGGTGATAGTAGATAGGAAATATGGTGATATTTTGGAAACTGTAAATATAGTCAAATATCTAAAAATATTATTCGATACAACGATCACATCTATAATATAGTTGTTCTTCAAGGTCAGTATTTTCTATAGATGCGTATACCTCGTGGTATGGCGTCAAACAATATGAGCATTGGATCCATTTGGCTCCATTCTTTTTTTAACATCTGTTGAGTATAAGACTTCACATAAGCCACACTCCCAATCATCTTCTTCTTTACTTTTTTTGTTTTAGATGCAGATTTACCCGAAGTGGAAGGCTGAGATTGAAGATCTTCTTGCATAACATTTTCATTAGTCAGTGTTAAGCATTTCGCACTAGAATCTCTTTTTCTTGACCTCTCTGGACGTCCTAAAGCTTTGGGTGTTTTTAAAATGTCGTCTACTGTGAGTTCAAGTTTTGAAGAAAGATGAAGGTCGTAATGCTTCTTTTGGAACTACATTGTCGTTTAAAGGGCATATGCCTGTTTTTTTAAAAGCATTCTCGATGTTTTTTTTAGTAAAGGCGCTTATAAATGCTGGATTCATTATGGAATGGAAGTTGCTACGATTTGGAGCATCTCTAGGGTTATCGTTCATGTACCGATTCATGCTGTCGCGCCAGTAACTCTTAAGTGGCTTAAATATTCCTACATCAAGTGGCTGCAATAGATGCGTGCAATGAGCTGGGAAAGTAAATAAATAAACTTGATTATCTTTCGCAACTTTAAGAACTTCTGCTCCAATATGTGCAGAATGTGAGTCTTATGGACTACAGGACGTTCAGGTGGCATCGCAGTTATAAAAAAATTAAACCATTCGTAAAATAATTCAGAATTGACCCATCCCTTAGGAGATAGTTTAATTAATGCGTTGGGGAGTGCATCATTTTTGAGTGTATCATTCCACCTAACACCTTCAAAAATTATCATAGGAGGAATCCATGTTCCGTCCGCACAAATACAAGCTAACATTGTTTGAGTTTGACCTCGTTCAGCGTAGGATCTTTTATAAAAAAATTATTTATTTATTATTACTCCCCCAGTAGATGGCTACAGAGCCCAATTCATCACCGAACCAGCGAGGATGGTCGGGAACAGAATAGGGCTCCGCTACTACTGCAAGGGCAACCCGCCACTCCGCAATGGTCTGCATAAGCAGATGTTGTGCATTGCGGCAGTGGTTCAGATTGCCCTGGAGAACTTTAAGGGGTGTGAAATTTATTTTATTTTTCGACCACCTCCATTGCCGAGTTAGGACTCGGTGCAGGGACTGATGTCGCTGTGTCCGGCGTATTTATGGATGCAGACGGAGTGTGCTCGTTCTTCTTTCCCTTGTTTTTTTAGGAGGTGGGTCGCACTTTTTACCAAGTCTGTGGTTGGCAAGACACCTGGGTTCCGACGCGTTGCACTGTTTGGCTCCGTGTCCAGGCTCACCACAAACGTAACAGCGTTCGGCTCTATTCTCACCTGCTAGCAACGTGCCTTCTTTCAAGGCATCGAAAACAATGCATGGGCCTGGGTTCAAGTACCTCCACTCAGGCAGACCCACAACATATCCGTACTCTCCCAGCGGCTGCAATCTTATGGATTGCCACGACAGGACATCGTACCCAGCACGTCCCCATGCGAGTGGGTGTTCGTCGGACTTCCCCGACTTTTATGTTGTCTATTGAACAACCCCCTGCTTCAGCCATCGCCGCTGCAATCTCTTCAGCGCTTACGGCATCGTCGATGTCCCTCAGCCGGACGTCACTTATTTTGATTGGGCGACTAATTCGACTAATTAATTAAAATTAGTCGAACTAATTAAAATTAGATCCGGGAGAACCTCTCGCATCTTTGCCGCCAGCTTGTCCGCCTTCTCTCCACAGTTCGAACCTGTTATCTCCAGCAGGAGTCCTCCAGTTACTGCGCGTTTAAGGCGAACATTTTCTATGCCAAAGTCTGCCAAGTGGATTTTGGCTTTGGCGTCCTCCATTACTTTAGCATAAGTAACGGAGGAGCTTTCCAACACCGTGATTGTTACTGCTGCAGAAGTCGGGGCACGCAAAATCCTTTTCTTGTTGCTCCTTTTTTGTATTGTACTCAGAGGCGAAGCCGTCGTGTTGGACCACTTTTGGATGGCCCTTGCTTTTATCGGCTTCTTAGCAATTTCCACCCACGAACTGACATTCGGTGCTAAATTATTCACCACAGGTGCACCTACTGGGGGGAGAGCGGCCGGCGGTGGAAAGGCGGACTTCTTTTTTTTCCTCTTCACCCTTTGTCTCTTAGCCTTCTGCGGCTGCAGTAGTGCCTGTGATTCCAACGGTTGAGATGGATGTGCTGACAATTGCGGCAACGTTGTCTGTGGCTTATTCGCCCCTGCCAGTGGAGGCCGGATAACCCTATCTGGAAATATCTTGGCCTCAAAGATAGCCAGCTTTCTCTCAATTAGGGATCCTATGCGCTCCATGAGGCCCTCCTCTTCACTCCAGATTTTTTGTTGGACTCGACCCGGTCAATTTGACCTTGTACTTGCTGTTTGGGATGGATCAACCTTTTGCTTACGGAGGAGATTAATCTCCCTCGTTAAGTTTTCGGTCTTGTTGGCAAGGCTGGCGAGCTGCGATCGCAGTTCCGTATTTTCCCTCTCTAGTCTTTTGATATTCTCGCTGGTAGCGGTCCTTCGTGCAAGTTCTTCAGTTGCCGCCTTTATATTAAGTACGGCTAGCCTTATGTCCCTCACAAAATTACCCTTTAGGTTGCGGGAGCGGTCCGCTACCTTTTCGACGGCCTGAAGGTTGAGGTCGATTTCTTGACCGAGCTCCCCGTCACTATGAGTCGCCATTTCGCGGGCTAACTCCTCTAGGCTGGGCAGATTTTTCTTAGCCCTGTTGTTTGTGGGTGTTACGGAGGGGTCGAAAAAGTCCTCCTCCGTTTCTATCCCTGTAGCGGCCACTTCTTCAGAGGCTGTGGCCGACACTGCCGCGAATTTGACCGCCATAACCGCAGCGCTTGGGGGCTTGGCCCTTCTCTTTCTTCCCCCTTCCGGTGGGGCCGATGTAAGTGAGATGATCGAGCCATCGGACCCGCCTCCATCGCTTTCAATAACCTGATTTACTGGCATATTAGGGTACGTTTGTCTTGTGTCGTCACAGTTCTACCCCCCGACACGGCTCCAGTCTTCTTACTTTGCCTCGTGGATGTTGTGGGGCCCGCGGTTGACGCTTGTGCATCCCCGCGATGCAGAGGATTGCCCCCCCCCCCCCCCCCAGATACGATGGGGCTGCCACAGAGCTTATTAAAGCTGATGGGGGTGGACTCCCCGCTTTTGGCGGGACCACCCTGGGGAATATATTTTTTGTCGCACTGCATACTTGGTATCCTTTTTTATACAGGGTGAGGTCCCTGAACATCTAACCCCCCAAAGGCTTGGGACTGGGCTCCCCCCCAGCCATTCATCCCCTCGGCACCTTAGAGCTTAGGATTGGGGTTATTTTTGAAGAGATTTTCTTCCTCGCGGCCCTGCAGGGGCCCCCGGGCCCGAGTAATGGGCTTACGGGTTGTCCGGCATTGGTCGTTTGGCACATTGCCGCACAGAGATCGCCCGATATCGGTGCGCTTGGCACATTACCGCGCGGGGTCACCCAGCGTCGGTGCACTTGGCACATCGCCGCGTGTGTTGCATCCCCTGTTCGCTCTAATCAAAGAGCGATACCGGGAGCAACGACAAGCCTGTGAAGGCCCATCTCCTAGGACAATAAGCCCCGGGCGTTGCCCGGCTAATGGAACCACGGGTACGCCAAACGCCGGCCAGTTTTGTTCCGCGGCGGTTTCCCGCTACCACCCATATCTGGGTGGTGTTCCCCTATCAGCCACCTGGGGACGCGCCCGATGGGAGCTCTGGCAATTCTACACGGGTGACTTTTGTCTTACACCAGGTTGCTGAAATATATGTGCAGCGTGTTTGTTTGTCTGTTCTGAAAAATATTCAAAAAGTCTATTGGTTTCGGGTTGGTGTCGGCAGACATGTTTAATTTTAGACCTGGATTGCCAATAAAGTCAAAACTTGTCATTCCCTCATTTCGGAATTACATTCAGGAATCGTAGGCTTCTCTAGTTGTCTTCTTCTGGGAACTGGTTGAGGCTGTGATTCTACATCGGGTGATATAGAAGGAAATTCTTGTTTGACAGGCTGAGGCAGGTCAAGATCGGACATTTCTTGCTGAACAGAAAGAGCCTCTTCATATCCTTGATTTAGGTAAGATGAGTCTTGTGGATTAGTTTCAGGTTTTTCCGGATTAGTTGTCTGAACACTCAAGTCACAAGCCCGTGAATATTCAGAATCCGATGATGAGCCAGATGAATTGGGGCGAAATCGTCAGAAGATGAAGCACTAAAATCGCCGTCACTATCTAGTAGAACCGCCTCATATTCATGCTCACGGAGGACTCGGCGAAATCGTTTTTTAGGAATTTTATTCCTTGTTTCGAAAGGAACGGTATTATTTTCATTTTCGGATGAACTGGGAGATAAAGTAAACACTAGCCGACGTTTGATATGTTTTCGCCCAAAACGAGAACGAGGTGTCGGAAAATCCATTGCGATTTGCGTAAAAAACGTTTACAACGAAACCAGTCGTAATTCGTGTAGCTATAGATCGTAACCACGCTCTTCAATACAAAAACGCGCGCTCCCGACGAGTGCCGGCGGCAGACTGATGCTTGGAAATTATCTCTCCCGCCAGCCCCGCGCGGAGTCAACGGCATCGTGTTGAAATAGTCGCCTGACTCCGCGCGCAGTTCGCAGCAATCAACCTGTTAATCATTAAACATTAAAATCAGTTGAAATTATGGTACCTAATGAATGGTAGACGTATGTACCTCCTAATAATCATTATTTCTTTGTCCCTTTTATGTATCTCAAATCTATGTCATGTAAATATTATGTAAACATTTATTCATCTCTGTTAAGGAACGAAATTGGTACTAGCAGAAATAAAATGCACAAATTAATTCTACTAACATTAGTAAGTTCTCTTACAATATATCCTTATACCATAAAAATCAATCAGTGGTTGTTTAAACAAACACCAACAATATTTTAGTACTCTTAAATTTAAAACTTTAAACCTATATAAATATAACTTACTTAAGTTAAGTTACATTTAACTTTTAAACATATATACATTATAAATAATCAACATAAATATCGATCAAAAGTAGTCAATACTTAAACATTAAAATCAGTCGCAATTATGGTACCTA
Organism: Parnassius mnemosyne; assembly: GCA_963668995.1. NCBI lineage: Eukaryota > Metazoa > Arthropoda > Insecta > Lepidoptera > Papilionidae > Parnassius > Parnassius mnemosyne. Next base: position 30,122,020 of record CAVLGL010000035.1, on the reverse strand, counting down.
ATGAATGGTAGACGTACCTCCTAATAATTATTATTTCTTTGTCTCTTTTATGTACATATCTCAAATCTTATGTCATGTAAATATTACGTAAAAATTTATTCATCTCTGCAACTTTAAAAAAATACTCTATTACGAGTATTTAGTTTTATAGGATTACTAATTATTTTAATAATGCCACTCATTTTATACCAGATTTTATCTGCTCTATCTGGCCATCTGAAAGTGTTCCCAGTTTGTAGTACCGTTGTACTAATTTCGTACATCCCTGTATTTTTGTCTTCAATTTTACCGGGGAAATATTCACCTTCATAATATGTAATTATTACATAACAACCTGTTTTTAAATCTTTAACAGAAACTTTATCTCTAGTAAAACGCCAGTTTACTTTAAAGGCACATTTTCAAGATTCGATCCAGAGTGCGAAAGAGGTCTTTGACTCGTTTTTTGTGGCTTTTATGAAAATCAATTTTCAGTTTTCGTTTCTCTGTTGCCATATACAGAATCTTCATTCCATTCGCTGTCAAAACTTTCGGCGTAATCAATTTCTAATTAGGTGTCGTCTGAAGATGAAGATTTCTGTACCTTTTTCATTTTTCCTTTTAACATATTCTTGTTTCTTTTCTTTCAAAACCTTTTTTTGCTTTCGCCTTGCCTGTTTTCTTTTTCATCTTGCAGTTTACGTGTTTCTGCTCCTTTCTTTTTATGATACACCGTCCATGCCATAATCCTTACAACCGAAGTAAATAATTTTTTCAGACTTTTGAAATTCACATGACTTTTTCATGGGTACTTAAGTATCATGTAAAAAATAAATAAAAAAATCCTGAAGGTAGTTAGGTTTGCTGAAAACTTTCCCTCACGATCATGGTGGTTAGGAGGTAGCTCGAGAGTTGAGTTTTATGTAATTAGGAAATATATTCTGATATTAAATGAAAATTTAATTAATTAAACAGTCTTTTATTTACTTACAATCGTCGGACATTTATTAACGAGTAATTAATAAAGAGTAATTAATAAAGAGTAATTAAACATTTAGTATATTTTTAGTCAAAACTAGTAACAGTCTTATTAAAAACTAAAATATTTCTTCCTTACTTAGGTTATTAACTTTTTTTGTATAAACTTATAAAAATCAACACAAACATTACTTTGGAATCACATGATATCTTATTCTTTAGTAATAGTGAGTATATTTTGCATAATTAACATGAAATAAAAGATTGAAATTTGAAAATTGTCGTCGATCGGCATTTCTAAAGGAAACTCTTCAAGTGCTCCAGAGAACGGCGGCTACACATTTAATAGAATTTCCGATTCAGGATTGGTAGCAAAAAAGGTGGTCTGACTGGCTGTTCTTTCTGCAAATTGTTGATCTATTTCTTCTGATCGGGTCTGTGGTGAAAAATCAATGAATCCGTCACTATTTAGAGGCAATTCCAAGTCGACATCGGTCGTATTGTTGGACATTATGTGATTCTATAGTAGATATTGTAGTAGGACAATTGTCAGCTATCGGTATTTTAACACTGAGTACTTCAAGTACTCCAAAAATGTGTTTTTGCCAATTCATTTAAAAAAAATCCGGGATTTTTAGCACAATACGTGGTTTGAGTGGCTGTTGTTTCTGCGGATTGTAGATCTATTTCTCTGAGCGGAACTGCGGTGGAAGCTCAATATGGCATAAGTGTTTATAATTAGCCCGTATAGAGTCCTATGTCGTATGTCCAAAATACTTTTAACTTTCGGAAGACAGCATATATCGGAGCCAACATTCATTGGCTCCAATATATGTGTACTATTTGGATACAAAGCAATTAATTCTATTCCATTTTTTGCACAGAAGTCTGAAAGATGTGTCGTCAAATGTGATCCTAGACCATCCGAAAAGAACAAGACTAACTAACTGGATTTTATAAGATAGATTTTAACCGGTTCACTGTCCACACACTGGTAGTGTAGTTTAGTCTACCGACCACATATGGTCTGTAATACGGATTGGTACAGATGTTGCATATTTCTGAAATCCTTTTAGCTTTGTTAGTGGCAACTGCTGATGTTTCCCCTTTTTGACGAAACTCATTACAGCATCCGGCACACCTACATCTAGTAATTTTGCCATCTTTTCTATCCAGCTGTTTGAGAAAATGCCGTGCTTGTAACGTAGACGGCGCCGGATCTGCTATAATCATTTTCCCCTGGTCCAAAAGGTCTTCACAAAGCTCGACAATAACACTTCCAGGTTTATCAAGATTGGAGATTTGAGGATCTTGGCCAGAATAAACTTTATATTTCCAAACATATCCATCATCAGTTGTGACTTTGTAGATCTTGAGTCCATACTTGTGAGTTTTGTTTTTGTTGGTTATAACTGGTTGGATTTTATACAAGCGATTATTGACATCTCTTTCAATTGTATTGTCGACGAAATGCCAGCAGCGTAAAATGGCTACGAAACGATTGTAGGACATTTGTATCTGTTGGAATAGAGGATGATAAAAAATGGGATCTGATTATACCAGTCAGCAAGTAAATGCCCATAAACTTTTCCATTTCTTCCTTGTTTACCGGGTTCCAGCGGCTCAAACGGCCTCCAGACTTATTAGCAATAAGTTATTCAGCGTACAGATTGGTTTGTTCTATCACAAGGTCAAAGAAATTGTCATCAACCAAAAGACGAAAAATTGTAAACACATCTGCAATTTCTGGAATGTTTTCAGTTTGTATAAAGTTTTCTGAGTTACTAAAAATTTGAGGAACTAACGACTGAATGTCGTAATTCCATCCATTTTCCTCATCATGTTCTTTCATTCGACGCTCTGTAGGTGGTATAGTGCCAGTTCTTGGAGCTGCATTCATTTCAATGTCTCCGTCGTCGTCAGAATCTGAATCAGGTGGTGCGGTTATTTTGAGTTGTTGTGATGTGTCATTAGATTTAGAGTTGTCGGGAGATACATGCATACGAGACGTCGACGGATGAGATGTCACCGTACTTTCAAAAATATCATTATTCATATGTTGTTCAATCCAATGCTGAATATTTATTATTTTGGGATATCTGTAAAGTTTTCTCATCTGGTTGGGTTGTTTATATATATAATTGTAAATGAAAATGATAAACATACATAAATATCAATAAAATTAAATACATACATAAAAAATACATAAATAAATAAAAACCCAACCAGATGGAAGGCAGGGGCCCTCGGCAGGGGAGACCAAACGGCCGAGGCTTAAGGGGAAAGGGAAAGAAACCGGCGGACGATGCGGGCAGTATCGAGGAGCACCGCCTTCTGCATTTGAGCTTGGAGCGGTCCGTCACGGAGTCCCAGTCGCCTCAGATGACCCGAGAGGCTGACTGGGATTAACCCGTTCGCAGAAACGACCACAGGAATAATTTCGGTCGGCAGACCACCCTACATGTCGGTCACCTCGTGAGCCAGGTCCAGATAATTTGTCAGCTTATCTGTTTCGGCTTTCACGAGGTTCTCGTCATAAGGAATGGTAATGTCGATCAAAAATATCCTTGACTGTGCCCGGTCCATCAACACAATATCAGGCTTATTCGCAAGAATAGTCCTGTCTGTGATGATGGCCCGGTCCCAGTAGAGCATGGTGCGGTCATTTTCGAACACGGCTTCCGGAAAGTACTTATAATATGGCAGTTTCCGATCCACGAGACCGTATTTCAGAGCGAGCTCCTGGTGTAGAATCCTGGCTACTAGGTTGTGTCTGTGCAAATACTCAGAGTTAGAAAGCGCCGAACAACCGGAAATGATATGCCTAAGTGACTGACCGGGATGGCGACAAGCTCGACAGATGTCGACGGCTTCATCATTTAGGATGTATTTCCGATAATTGTTGGTCTTAATAACCTGATCCTGTATCGCACAGACAAAACCCTCGGTTTCCTCAAAGAGGTCCCCGATTATATTATTATAATTATATTATATTATTTTTCACTTCTGGTAAGCTTGAAATGCTTGTGTTAGAAGTGGTTCACGACAGTAATGACGGATTCGAACCCACGACCTTTCGAGTTCGCGGTCCTCGCCCTGCCATTAGGCTACTGACGCTTCTCTCTTCTTATTTATATTTTCATTCATTACCTGATTATCTCGTGGACTTGAACGGTCAGGTGACAAATCATGAGGAATAAAATCGGGATCGGCTACACTATCATCATCGTCAAAATCAGGCACATCACTACGGCCATCGGTATCATTTTCTTCTTCATCCGACGAATTTGACTGGCTATTTCGTTCGTAATCACTCTCTTCTAATATTCTTCGCAACTCTTCGTCCGTATAGTATTTTTTCTTACTCATTTTGTCACAATAACTTTAAATCAACCAAACAAGCACAAAAATACCAACACGTTTGTTTTGTCTTGACTTTCTACCAATGTCATAAACGTCATTTTGTCAATCAAGTTGCTTATTTCACTTATGTCATCGTAATTCATAATTTGTCTATGGTAATTTCTTATTTGATACAGATAAAAAATAATATAACGACAAAAATACGCACAGACCACATATGTTCTGTGGAGTCATGAGACAACACTTTTGTTCTAGAGAGTCCACATACCATATGTGTGGTATGCTTTAAAAAAATATTTTCCAAATACATATTTATTTTCACTCTATAACCTGGAACAGTGAACCTGTTAAATACTCATAAAAAGTCTTACTACACATCCACCCTGATTCTGAACTAACACTATCATAGGAGGTGCTATTTGACCAGCAGCATTTGCTGTTAGTAAAACAGTCAAGTTTTCTTTGTTATTACCAGATGTGGTATACCTACACATTCTTATCACCCCGTCTTACTAAGTCATGACCAGATTTTGGTGATAAAAAGAATGCGTTTTCGTCTGCATTACATATCCTGCTAGAATGTTTCAGCAAATACTCAAGGTTTTGCTCCTGAAGATAATTAAAATATAATAAAAAAGTAAAAAAGTAATACCGACGTCGGCGAGTGTTGCGAAGATGAGGAAAGCTAAATAATGTGATTACCGCGGTGTGGGAGTGCGTATTTTGGACGAGTGCAAGCTCTAATTTAACACTCCTGCAAATTTTTTTTTGCGAGCAGTTACACTACTATCGCTATGAACTTTAACATTATTTCTCATTAATTTAATCAAAATGTTACGATAAATCTGACGAAAACTATTCCCTGCTAATAGTTTTATATTCAGAATTTATTAAAATAAAGACTACCTCAAAATATTAAACAATTTTATAATAACAATAAAATTGGTCTTTGCCTTGGTTGGTGGTCGTTCTTTTTGCAAAAAAGTTTATTTATTACGGCTACTTCCAGACTATAACCACCAGCGATTTCGTTTATAAGTCAAACGCAAAGTTTACCGACACCTTTTAGTTATATTAAATCACGTACTATCTACTGTCGATTATTGTAAAGGTTACTGTCTGCTCAAAAAGTGCCTTCAAATTATATTTTTGTCATGGATTTTAGTATAATGGTCTATACAGTTATGCAATTTGTCTATCAATTTCTTAGTAATCAAACTACAAAATGTTGCTGGCTTTGTAATATGAAGTAAATTTATTCTTTTGTAACGCTTGGTATAATGCTTGATATCTTTGAAAAAGTAAATATGATTATTTTTAGCTAACTATTGATATTGTTTTTTTTTTGTATTATTATGCACTTTAAAATTTAAAGAAATTATATTATTTATTAGTTGATAGAGAATCACAAATAAGAAATATTATAGTAACTCTTTTGTTTTCAGGCCTAGAATAATTCACATAGTTGACAATTTTATACAAAAGATGAATGCAACAACAAACGCTGCCCATCTAATAATAATGTCCGTAAAGTAATTGTACTATTTTATACTACTATTATTATTAATGTACATTTTATACAAGTTACCGTTTAGTTTAATGTTTTAGTAGGGTTTAACCACATGATGTAATAAAATGTTGTAACTCCGATTATACGACAGAGTAATAATAATTTAAAAAATATACATACCTTGTTACCACGCTTCATGAATTGAATTAAAGGTCATTTTTATTTTATATATGCATTTGCGTTTGATTTCTTTTCATACATTATAAATTCCCTAAATCAAGTAAACTATTTAAAAAGCGGCAAGCCCATTATCCGCTCAATGAGTGTGCAGGTTACATTTTAAGTACGCACCCTGAGGACTGATGACTAGAGCTGGAAGAAGAAAAAAGTTACGCTGGATCTGCAGTCTGAAGAGACGGGGACGACATAGTAATTCTTAAATCCGACAACTTATTCTTACAATGGGAGGACGGCTATCTGCCCTAAGGCACAGATTAGTTAATAGTTTACTAAACAGATACATCACTCCTACAAAAGCGAAAATACCTACGCTATAATAGGCTACAAAATCTTAATAATAATATCTACTGTTCGCAGCGAGAGGAAAATGTACCATAAATCCGCGCATAAAGAGTCGAGATTGTGTTGACTGCCGTGCGACTCACGTGCAAGCGCGTCATCGCACGAATGCTTTAGGGTTGTACCCATGAAGCAAATACAAAGAGGAGACGTTGTAATTAAATTTCACTATGTAACAACGCGTGACAATTTGCGGGGTGAGTGGATGCAAAGCCCCGCCCACTACACTATCTACATCTACCGATAAATAGTAAAACTACTCGAATCTTTCCATATCGATGTTGCAATGTAGCTTAGCTACCTTGACGGTAGATGGCGGCATGTCCACAAAATGTTATAAACTATAAAAATAATATATTGGCGATTAAAATTTCTTTATGTCTGAATGCAAAACAAATTTCAGCACCTTCGTATGATTATTTTATCATTACTGAGCTCTACGTTATTTATATTTTTAGTTCACAGGACACAAAGTGTCGCCATCTAGTGTGGAATATATTTAATTATATTTGAAAGCCGACGCAAAGAGATTATTCTAGAACTATTTTAATAAATTAGGTGTAAAATTACTTAGAAATGAAATGTGATGCCATCCATAGCATCGGAGCATCTATCTCATGAAGCAAATACATTCAGACAAAGAAATTTTAATCGCCAAAATAATATTTTTATAGTTTTCATAATAATTTTGGGAACAGGCCGCCATCTATCGTCAAGTAAACCTCATAAAAATAACAAAAAGACAGGGCTGCAATTAGAATTCAATTATTTTACCCAGTAACCCAACATTCAATATTAAAATGAAGGAAATTGTACTTGGCTGATTTTTACGAAATGTTTAAGTTTTATTTGTGACATTCTGTATGCAAAGAATCACTTAATTACAATTTAAATATGTTTATCATTTCGTGAAAGTCAACCTTCAAGAAATATTTATTTTATCCATAAAATAAAGTCTCTTTGAAACTAAATATTGTATCTTCAATATTAAGTAGGATATTTAATTTGGAACTAAATATCCTACTTATCTCACTAATATTATAAAGGCGGAATTGTGTGTGTTCTTTCTGTCTCCTTGAGCTTATTCCACACTAAGTATGTGTAATTTTTTCACGCAGAAACGGCTGGACTATTATTTATGTGTGGGTTATACTACTTAATATCTCTGAGGGAGAACAAATAATAGACAAATTATTATAATTAATATAATTTTATTTACAAATCAATTAAAATATAAATATTTTATTCCAAATTAGGCATCCGAATGCACTTTTTGAATGCCAATATAAGAACATTAAATTGTATTTAAGTGATTCTTTACATATAGAATGTCACTTCAATATAACTTAAACATTTCGTAAAAATCAGTATAAGTACAATTTCCTGCATTTAATATTAAAAGTTGGATTGCTGGGAAAAATAATTGAATTCTAATTAGGGCCCTGTCTTTTTGTCATTTTTATGAGGTTTACTTGACGAGAATACGGCCTGTTCTCAAAATGATTATAAACTATAAAAATAATATTTTGCGATTAAAATATCTTTATGTCTGAATGCAAAACAAATTTCAGCACCTTCGTATGATTATTTTACCAATACTGAGCTCTACGGACCTTTATATTTTTAGTTCACATGACACAAAGTGTCGCCATCTAGTGTCGAATATATTTAATTATATTTGAAAGCCGACGCAAAGAGATTTTTCTTGAACTATTTTAATAAATTAGGTGTAAAATTATTTACAAATGAAATGTGATGCCATCCATAACATCAGAGCGTCTATCTGAGTAGTTTTTATACAATAAAACACAACACTTCATCCTTTTCTTCTTAATACTACGAAAATACACCGATTTGCGATTTTTTCAACACATAAGCGCACAGGATGAATGCTGACAGTATACTAACTAAAGCCACGCCCACTATGATGACGTCAGGACCTACTTAGAATCACAGTGCACAGTTGCTTATGCCGTCTCCCCTTTGTATTAGCTTCGTGGTTGTGCCTATGATGATTATTGTAATAAAACGAATCTTGCGAAATTACCATATTTGTTATTTGTCAATAAAATATGTTTGAGTTTTATAAAATGATTTATACATTTTTTTCCTTCAAATTGAATTCTCGGTTATTAAATTTTATCGTTGAAAATGGTTGTCACTCAATTTATAAATTACAGCACTGTTATGCTTTGTTTCGATGTAATCTTATAGTTAAGAAAAAAAGACATTTTTTCATTTGTTTTTTGACTCTGACACCCATCCACTGCACAATAATTACGTGGTTTCGGCATCGACGAGTAAGCGCGGGAAACGTGTGCGGTGCAAGCGCTCAGGCGGGCGTGCGGCAGTCCAATATTGGTTGTATCGTGGGCGATACGCATAACGCAGGGTCTTGAGCGAGTGACGGAGGCCTGCCCAAGGACGTGTCGGATTTATCAATAACAAGGTACGATAAATCATTAGGATATTTATATAACAACGTGATCAAGATCGTTAGAGAGTCTACTTTCAACAAAGGTTGCGTACAATTATACTCATTCTGACTTACACTACGCTACTTTGGCACAACCCAATAAGGACATGGAGGCGATGTATGAGAACCATTCATTCGTCCAAAACCCACAATACGTGGGTGGCCACAGACACCACGCAGAATGGCTCGATTCATGTTCAATCGATCATGCTGGGAGATCTGTTTATGACTTTGTTTTGGCATATGGTTTTACGCAGCTGGTTACTTCTCGCTGTGTTTGGCACTATAGGTCGACCGATTAGGATAGAATGCGGTCTCTTTTTGCGTCCTACCCTTGGTTGGGTTTGCTTCTCGCCGAAAGATCCCAGCGTTGTTGCTGATGTGGTACTTCAGGGTATGGAACTTTTTATTCCATCCTCTATGGTGCCCATCGAAGGCAGATTCCAGCCATGGTTTGGTCGCTCCTGTAAAATAGCATCACGCTATAAGCAATAGTGCTACAGGGCCTGGGCTGACGCATCAACATCTCGGGATGTAAACACCAGTGCTCTTAAAAAGAAGTATAATTCCGCCTCCAGGTCCTTCAAAAGAGTCATTGGCAAGGCAAGGTCTGAGCACGTCGGCAGTATTGGCGAGAAGCTAGTTCACCTTTCTTCGGGAACCCGTGCATTCTGGTCTCTCGCCAAGGCTGTCCAAGGGACCTTCTATCAGCCATCTCTTCTATCTCTGCACAAAGAGGTCGACTCACTGGCCCATGCCGCAATGGAGAAAGCCGATCTGTTAGGCTCTCTCTTTGCGTCCAACTCGACTCTAGATGACGGGGGAACACACCGTCGACCATCCCGCAGTATGAGTGCTCCATGCCGGATGTGCGGTTTACAAAGCGCTCGGATAGCATAGCACTCTTCTCCCTGGACGTCAATAAGTCGAGTGGGTCTGATGGAGTCCCTCCCATTGTACTGAAGACGTGTGCTTCGGAGTTGGCATCGGTTTTAACGTGTCTTTTCCGGCACTCCGGGAGCGCGGCGGACATTTCCTTGCCCGAAAACCCCTCAGAAATAAGGTGAGGCCTCTGCCCAGCAGTGGGACGTATGTAGGCTATAACTTCACCTTTTTAATTTTTATATCGACCACTGCTTGAATTACTCGAAAGAGACGAAACGGGCCACACCGAAAAACAGTGGCTGAGGTAAGCCACACCAAATGCTGTGTTAGACCTTTTCGTCACATTCGACAACTTCTATACTATATGTTATTAATATAACGCTAAAAATAAAAAAAATAACTATGTACAATATTTCGTTGTGCTTATGTGGCGAAACAAATATCTTTCTTTCTTTCAAATTCTACAGTGGAAGAGCCCCATTTTTAATATAAAACTTTCCCTAGGCGTAGTCCCGAATTCATGAAAGACAGCTTTGGTCCCCCGATCCCTAAAAAAGGCGACCGCTCAGACCCGTCCAACTAGAGGTCTATCGCCATTACCTCCTTGTTCTCCAAAATAATGGAGTCTATTATAAACTGCCAGCTCATGAGGTACCTTGAGGATCACCAGTTGATTAGTGAGCGCCAATATCGTTTTTGTCGACGTCGTTCAGCTGGTGATCTTCTGGTCTACCTGACTCATAGATGGGCGGAGGCAGTAGAGTCCAATGGGAGGCATTGGTCGTTAGTTTGGACATAGCGAAGGCCTTCGATTGGGTCTGGCAAAAAGCGCTTATTTTGAAGTTTCCTTCCTATTGGCTTCCCTAGAAAATCCAGGCATCAAGGTCGTAGCAGATGGTGCATGCTCTGATTACAAGCCTACTAACGCTGGTGTTCCACAAGGCTGCGTGCTATCATCAACGCTATTTACATCCCTTTGCATTTCTATCTTATCTACCACGGGGAGTGCTCTGGGAAATTGTTTGGATTAATTCCAGCCGCCAAATTTCACGAACGCACATCGCGTCAAAATTCACGATACCATCCTCACCATCTGGATTTTTGGCGGTCCTCGACTGTGCTTTTTACTAGGAGTTTTCTTCCTCGTACAACTTCTCTGTGGAATCGTGTGTGGTAAACCACCGGCGACTTTTCCGGACCGATACGACTTAGGGACCTTCAAGAAAAGAGCTTATACCTTTCTAAAAGGCCGACAACGCATCTGCAATTCCGCTGGTGTTGTGGTTGTTCATGGGCGGCGGTAGTCACTTACCATCAGGTGAGCTGCATGCTGGTTTGCCCTCACTTCTATAAAAAAAATAAAACGATATTCATAAGCTCAAGAACAGGAACTCTCCATGCGGTCAGAGGTAAGTTTTGTAAAACCTGTGGCAGTAGAACTCTAAAACTCACAGATCACTCTCTTAATTTCATGTCTATTAGACGGGACAATTAAGCAGGCAGATCTCCCGAAGCATACGACGAGACATACGTATTTTCAATACTGTTAGCATTGAAGAATTGAGCGGAACCAAGGCTTCAGTCTTCGACAAACAACCACTTTTTTAAGACCTATTATGGCAGTGTCAACTCTAGGCGAGCTGATTTTAAGTGAGATTGAGAGATTCTATGGACAGCTATCTATATAAGCTATCTATCCTTAAATTATCCCTATATTTAACCTTAACAAAACTATATGCAAAAAGAAAATAACTATCTGGCTCCAAGAACTAAATTATTATGACACTGAACAACTACTTACTAATTCTATCTAATTACTAATCTAATAAAAGTTAATTACTAACCCAGTCACAAACTAACGCACACACACACACTAATACTAGTTAATATATGTAGAATCCTAAGTAAATGAAAGGAGATATTATGTAAATTATAAATATGGCATAATAAAAGTATTGTAATTAGAACCATAGGGCGGAGACCTGGCGTCCTGAAATACAGGCGTAAAGCCTAGCTTAGGCACCAGTCTCCCACAGTATATTATTGAGGCTATACTATAATATTATGTACAATAATTCTGTATTGTGGTGAGAAAATAAATAAATTATTATTATTATTATTATTATCTATATACATCGTCATTGAAGCCACGCGCAAGTGTGAGTAATGACCCAAGATCAAGTCTTACCTGGCACTATTAGGTACTGGAGAGTCATATTAATTTTGCTTATAGGTCATTCTAAGAGAAATTAGAATGAATCCAGTACATTAAAGACAGCATGGACGGAATTATAGCGGAGCTGTTGGAGCGGGTGAATGACCAGTAGCTAATTAAAAGCTCTTCAATTAAGACCTCCATGTTTGCGCTACTCCGAGCAGAAGTGCAGCGACCTTGTTCTTCAAGACAGACGCCAACGCTCTATTGAAAAACTATTTACCGGTTTCTCTTCTGATTCTGAACGGCATTTGTGACCTGTCTGCTGTTTTTAAATATGTGGTCTTGGAAAGAAAAGGGGAGATCTCCTGCCGGGCAAGGTGTTTAGCCCGGGAAACGACAAATGCTCCATGTGATACAGAGCCGTTCTATAGAGCGCAGTACTTAGTAACTTAGATAGAGTGATTTAGGCTTCGGTGCGTTTTCACGCCAAAACTCATTACATTTGACTCCTGAAAACACTGCCTGATTGGTTGTCGGATACCTATGCTGCCGATATACTCATCACAATGTCTAACACGCGAAAAACACTCGTCCCATAGCCCGCTGAGCCATCTTAAGTTCACACATACGGCGAGCCGCTACCACTTCCCAAATACAAAATATGGCATTTTCTTACGTGGTAGAGCCAACTGCAGCTATATTATGGTTGTAGCACGAATGGGTCTCGAACGGGTTAGGACTTCACTCTCACAAAATACTAGCGTAAAATAGCAGCTTAATGCTGTTCCTACGGTGAGTGTAGAGAACCGGAGATCCTGTTTACTGGAATCGAGGCATTCCATCTTAGTCCTCAGAGGTGACAAAACATCTGCCTACGGATTTTTAAACGAGGACAAATGTAGATGCCTATGGTCCACTGCATCCACTTATCATAAGGTAAACTGCCGATTTTGCCTTAGACGATCTCGAAAAAGCCGAATACCTAGCTGACAGTCTAGAGAGCCAGTGTACCCCATCCAGCGTACCAACAGATCCCGCTCACCTACTAGAGGTTGAAGCGGAAGTCGAACGTAGGTGTGCGTTACCCCCAGCGGGGGATCTACTCGATCCTGTGCCTTTGATGAAGTCACTGAAACAGTGGTAGAGCCACGCGGCAGCTTTTATTGTCGCACGGATGGGCCGGCTCGAACCGGGGTAGTACCACGATCTCACAGAAAACCAGCGTGAAGTAGAGGTTTACCTCTGCGTTTCGCTTAGTGAGTGCAGGTGGCCGGAGGCCCTTTTTACTGGAAATGAGGCATTCCGTCTTGGTCCTCGCGGGTGACAGCGCATCTACATTTTGATTTGTAACAGAGGATAGATGTAGATGTCTATGGGCCGCAGCAACCACTTACCATCAGGTGGTGCTCGTTTGTCACCCTTATCCTATAAAAAAAAAAAAAAAAAAACCTTAAGAATAGATCAGCCTCTGGGCCAGATGGCATCAGCAACAAGGTGATCAAATCTCTTCCGGGGCCACAAATCTACCTTGTCATAGGAATTTTCAACGCGCTTCTCTCGAGCTGCTCTTTCCCGGATATCTGGAAAGAAGCAGACGTAATAGGGATCCTAAAACTGGTAAGTCCGCGCTATCGACCCACCAGCTACAGGCCCATCAATCTACTCAACACATTGGATAAATAATACGAGCGCATGATTCTAAAGCGCCTCCGTCACTTCACTGAAATAAATAGACTCCTCCCTGACAAACCGTTAGGATTTAGAGCCGACCACTCGTGCACTAACTAAATTCATTGCCATAGAATATATTGTCTGGCTTTAATCACCATCCGACGAAGAAAAATATTTCGAAACACGGGAGCCCCCTTCTTCGATGTCGCAAAGGCATTTGATAAGGTCTGGCACGACGGCTTGCTCTACAAACTATATAAACTAAACGTGCCCTACAGGCTCGCACACATCACCAGAGCCTTCCTTACAAATTGCTCTTTTCGCTATCGAGTGGAGGGAACCCGTTCTTCGAAACGCTTTCTAAAGGCTGGGGTCTCGCAAGGCTCCGTCCTGTCTCCTCTCCTCTTCACGAGTGATATCCCTAAAGATCCAGTGGTAAACACTGCTCCCTTCGGCGACGATACGGCTCTCTTTGTATCAGATTATAATAGAAATAGTCTCACTTTAAAACTTCATTAAGGTACCAATCGCTTAGGCCAGGGGTCGGCAACCTGCGGCTCGCGAGCCACATGCGGCTGTTTGGATCTGAAGCTGCGACTCTTTAGTTTCATACAAAAATATTATTTATTTTTTATAAAATTAAAAAAAAACATTTAAAAATCGATCCACACTGAGCCATTTGGAGTTAATACTGGATCTCTAGAAATGCAATTGATCGATTTATTAAGTAAAGCTTTGTAGAGTTGAAAAACAAGTTGAAAGAGTTATACGTCTAGAAATGTATGTACGTAACGCAACAAAAATGAACTTTTTATTTTCATTGTAGAAGCGTGCTCGTCGCGACCCCTGCCAGCCCTTTTCAGGGCTGCAATTCTACTCAGCTGCGCACCCATGCCAACGAGGGTTAGTGCGTCCCCCCAAGGCGACGCACACCAGCTCGTCCCCGTTGGTGTGGAATGCAGCGCGCAAAGCGGCGATGGGGACCGCCACCCGTCACGCACAGCCCGACACGGCGGAAGGTGGAGGACAGAGTGCAGAGTTGGCACGTGGAATGTTAGAGGAGGCATGAGAGATAAGACGAATGAGTTGATCGAAATAATGAAAGAAAGAGAATTAGATGTCGTGTGTATGTCGGAGACCAAAAGGAAGGGCAGTGGTACTGAAGAGCTCCCTGACGGGGCGTTAGCTCTATGGTCCGGAGTCCCGGAGAACGAGAACGCCTGCCAGAGAGTGGGGGTGCTGCTGTCTTCTCGGTTGGTCGATGTTATGACTGAATATAAGTTTGTGAACTCAAGACTTCTCTGGGTTCGCTTTAAATTGGGACTGACGAAGTTATTCCTTTTGGCTGTTTATGCGCCGGTGGCTTCGTCGTCCAGGGCTGAGCTGGAGGAGTTTTGGGATAATGTAAGAGAAGTTCTAGATTTGGCTAAGGGAAACGAAAGAATTGTTGTATGTGGTGATTTGAATGGATGGGTTGGTACCGCTCGACCAGGGTACGAGTCGGTACTTGGAAAGTTTGGCGATAAAAGGGTTAATGATGCTGGCAAGCTTATACTGGCGGTGTGTTGATTGAGCAAGTGGATGAGTTTGTATATTTGGGATGTTTATTTAGCAGGGATGGTAGATATGACAAGGATATAGAACGACGAGTGAACGCAGGAAATAGAGTGAATGGGGCTCTACACGCTATTATGAGGAGTCAGAATGTGTCAACTAAGGCACGTATGGCAATTCATAATGCTGTGTTAGTCCCTACTTTAATGTATGGTAGTGAAAGTTGGGTCTGGGAGAAGAAGCATGAGAGTAGAATAAATGCTGTAGAAATGCGGTCCTTGAGGAGTATGCTAGGGCTGAATCTGAATGACAGGATGAGAAATAGTGTAATAAGACAAAAGTGTGGTTTGCTAGATGACGTTGTGACAAGGATTAAGAAAGGAATGCTTCGGTGGTTTGGTCATGTAGAAAGAATGAACGAGGAAAGAGTGACAAAGCAAATTTATGTTGCAGAAGTGAACGGCAGGGTCGGGAAGGGACGCCCTAGACGAAGGTTTATCGACCAAATCGGCGATACATTAAAAATGGGCCAGATTAGGAGTACCCTTAACCGACGAGCGTGTATGCGTAGATATATGGATGTAAAAGAGGCGAGAGAGGTGTGTCAGGATCGTGCCAAATGGAAGTCCGTAGTCTCTGCCTACCCCTCTGGGTGACAGGCGTGAGTGTTTATGTATGTTTCCCTGATTCTTTGGACAGCACCTAGGGTTGTCCGAACGCTAGTAGGGCAGACGCGAGTTGCGCCGTATCTCTCACGATAAGTACGCAGTGTTAACGCTGAATTTTGGCGGCATTCGCCATACAATAAAACCATGTCTGTATACTCTGCCGCACTGTAAAAATACTGTTGTCTTGGCATTTTCCGCCGCAAAAACGTATACACAAAAGTCAAGTAGTGTCAATATCACAGTGAAAAAATAATAAAAATAAACGTACTTAAAAACACTATTTACACACACAAAGTCAATTGACTAATAAGTGTCTATTTCACCGTAAAATAATTGTTTGACTAATTGTATTTATCTTACGATAATACGATAATTATCTTACGATAAATAATTACGATGCGCGTAAGCAGCGAAACGCACTCTGTATTCTGGAAAAATTGTGAGTGAACTGGAAGCCAAACTTCCAAATTCCAAAATGGCGAAAATAATAAAAGTAATAAATAGGTCTTTATGAGTCCTTTCAAGTGAGCTCAAACACGATCGTTCTATCTAGTGCCGCCACTGAGATTGTTCGCGCCAAACGCTAATTTCAATGACCAATTCATTAAATTACCATAATTTGCAACTCGGCCGCCGACGATGCAAATATGACTTGATCATCGGCGTACAAAAGGCATTTGACGGTTGACTCACCCATTCTCAACCCACATTCTTCAACTACTTTCAAAGTTTGCAAACAACTGTCCATAAATAGGTTAAACAGCCACGGGGAAGCCACACATCCCTGTCTGACACCTTTATGAATGCCAAACCAGTCCGAGTAGACCCCGTTGATCCTGACACATGCACTAGAGTCCCTATAAAGAGACCTTAATGCCCGTATCAAGCCAGCGCTCAACCCAAATGAGTTCAGTGTTTGCCATAACACATTCCTGTCCACTCTGTCATAAGCCTTTTCCAAGTCCATGAACGCACAAAAAACTTTCTGATTTTTGGCCAAAAACTTCTCCGCTATCATGCGCATGGAAAAGACTTGATCCGTACACCCCATCCCCTTTCTAAATCCAGCTTGCACATCCCAAATTTTTCCATCAGTTTCTTCCATAACTCTTTCAATTAACACAATGCTAAGCAAGCTGATACCACGGTAGTTTTTACAGTCCTGCTGCGACCCCTTTCCCTTATATATTGGGACTATTACGGCTTTGCACCAGTCTTCCGGTACCCGCTTCATTTACCAACACAAATTAAATAAGGTGTACAGCAAGCCTGCAACCACACCCTCACCAGCCCTCAGCATTTCGAGAGATACTCTATCATGACCTTACCTGCTTTCATACTTTTCAATGCTTTCATTATTTCATCTATACTTATATCTCTATCTGTTTCCTCTTCTTTCGGAATTTCTATTTCATTTAATTCAAACGTCTCATCACTCATAAACACGCTTTCAAAGTATTCCTTCCATCTCCTTAAACTCAAAACTTCGTCATTCAGAATACAGCCATTCTGGTCTCGTATAGCATTCATTCTAGGCTGTTTTGAATGTCCCCTGGTAGTTCTTACGAGTTTCCAGAACATTTTAATGTTTGCCTGGAAGTTATCCGATATTCTTCTATCATTCTTATCCGTTCTTTCTTGCTTTTTCCTTTCAAGTACTTCTTTTACTCTCTTATTTAGGTGTCTAAAAACTGCCTTTTTCCTTTCAATATCATCATTCATACTGCTAGAATTACTAGCCTTGGTTGCTAGTAAATCTAGCCATGCTTTCTTCTTTGCTTCAACTTCCATCCGTACCTCATCATCCCACCATAACGAGTTATTTTTCCTTTCATTCGTTTTCTTACTTACACCACATACTTTGGTAGCTGCATCCACTAAACCTTTCTTGACATTATACCACACAGTCTCCAAGTCTAAATCATTCATACACAATTCAGCCATACCACTTATATTTTCTCTCAATCTACATTTGAACTTCTCTTTCACACCTTCATCTTGTAACCTCTCTATTCTTATACGCTGTAACGCAGTGGTAGACACAGATGTCCGATGCCGCCAACGTTTGAATAGACCATTAATTCGGCATAATACCAAGTAATGATCCGTCCCTACGTTGGACCCCCGGTAAACCCTTGTATCTACCACTGCGCTCCTCATTCTTTCATCTACAATTATAAAATCTATCATGCTTCTATCATCCCCTCTTTCCCATGTATACATGTGAATTCTCTTATAGCGAAAGAAAGTGTTCGCCACAAAAAGATTCTTTTCCACACATACGGCGAGGAGGTCTTCACCATTCTCATTTATTCTTTCATCGCCAAACATTTCTAATATCCTTTCATAACCAGACCTCTTCACCCCAACCCTTCCATTAAAATCTCCTAACATAATAATATTTTCATTTTCCTTACATTTCATCAACACCAGCCTTACCATGTCCCAAAACTGCTCTCGGATATAAGTGGGCTTAGACATATCTGGGGCGTACACCCCTAGCACAAACAACTTCTTTAAGCCCACTTTCATTCGTATCCACAGCAGCCTTGGGCTAACACATTCATACTCTTTCACACATTGACCCATTCTTTCTGAAATGATGACACCGACTCCCTGGCATGCCCGCTCGGTCTCGTCTACACCAGACCAGTAAGCGGTATACATGCCATGAATCAGGGAAAATCAGCGCATAGTGCCCAACACTCATGAAGGAGTTGCTCCGCGTCACTTTCCACCCTCGTTCGAACAACGAGTCTTAGACCATTTCGATCGGAATCTAACCTGCAGCCTTAGACAAGCTGGGCGTGTGTTTAGAGTGAGTCATAAAACAATACACCGAGTGCTGAAAAGGAACTAACTACGTCTTTTAAATATGTTAAGGTGCAGGCGCTGCTGCCCCATGATAAGCCGATTAGAGAGTCTTACTGCCACTGGGTACTGGAAAAAATGTCTCAAGATCAACGTTTCTTAACAAATGTGTTTTGGACAGATGAAAGCACGTTTACTACAAACGGCATATGGAACCGACAATCCATGCGTTACTGGAGCCATACGAATCCCCATTTATTTAGGGAATCAGCTCATAAATACCGATTTTCCATTAATGTTTAGCCAGGCATTCACGAAGATCAAATAATCGGCCCTATTTTTATTGACGTAAATTTGAATGCACAGAAGTTTCTCAATATTTTTATCGAAACAAGTTGAAAGAATTAGAGGTCCTGAAATGTATGTACGTAACGCAACAAAAATTTTCATTTTGAAGCTCAGGTAATACAGAGGCGGTCCGGGAAGAGTTCCGAGTGCGGGTAGTTTTGCGAGTTATAATACATCTGTCACAACGAAGACTGACTGGAAAATACCACCGGCGGTTGCGATGCGGTATAGGTTCCGGGGCGTACTCAATCAGGTGGAAGCTACGCGGATCAGGCGCGATGCAACGCAGTGCGGCCTGCAGGTGAAGTCTGTATTGGCAATGAAACTGGGCACATAGAAGGGAGCAGTGCAAAGCGATCCGAGGGTAAAGTATTATACTCTGAACTTTCATATAAATTACATAATATTGAATTTGATATTTTGGATAGGAAAGCCAGAGATCTTGCTTCAATGGCTGTTTATGAGAAATATCAAATTCAGTCCCGTAAATTACAACGACTTGTATCCTCTTCATCCCGTAATCGTAATAACGACATACATACAGAATATCACCAATTTTATCCCCGAGTTAAAAATCTTTCCGATGTCCAGTTTCCAACAGATGAGTTGTCCCTTTTACATAAAGGCCTAAAGTATAATTTAACACCTTCGGTCTCCCAAAAATCGTTAGAGACTATGGCTGTTGACGCGGAGGTGGCTGTTGTAATCGGGAAGAAAGATAACATCGTTAAAAGTTTGGTAGCTAATGAAATTCGGGCTGTGCCCACGTCTTCCCATTTCAATCTTGAGTTCCCTGTTTTTAAGTCCCTAAAGCAGATAATAAGGGAAAACGACCTTATTGTTACTAAAGCCGATAAAGGCAATACTGTTGTTATTATGGAGAGTAGTGGGTACAGCCAGAAAGTTAACGATGTTATCCAAGGTGATGACTTTGAGCTATTGGAGTCTGACCCAACCAAAAAGCTTACTTCGGATATTAAGTTATGTATACAACAGTCATCATATGTTTTTCCCGATCACAACTTGTCTCGGAGCAATCTTGTTCCAATGAATCCTCAAGCACCCATTTTATATGGGTTACCAAAAATACATAAAGAACATGTTCCTATTCGTCCAGTTGTCTCATATATTGGTGCACCAGCTTATTTCCTTGCTGAAAAATTAAACTTCCTCCTTCGAGAGAAATCTGGATTCAACCCCACTTACAGCCTAAAAAATGGCTTAGATCTCATTTCCAAAATTAAAGATATTCGTATTCCTCCTAAATCCATATTGTTATCTTTGGACGTTGATAGTCTTTTCACAAATGTCCCATCCCCTGACTGTTTGCGTATACTCGCAGATCTCTTTAAAAAACGTCGTCTACATCCCGGGGAAACAAATGATCTTCTTAACTTAGCCTCTCTCTGTATGAAACAAAACTATTTCCGGTTAAATAACCGTTTCATCTACAAAAAGAAGGGTTAGCTATGGGGTCCCCTCTAAGTCCCCTTATGGCGGACATTTTCATGGATAATTTCGAAAAACAACATATAGTTGTCAAGCAAAATATCTTATATTACTATCGATATGTAGACGACATAATTATTTGCTGGACTGGCACAAGGAGACAACTGGATGTTTTCCTCAATAAAATAAATAGAGTCCATGACAAAATTAAATTTAAACTTGAATTGGAACAAGATTGTTCCCTTAATTTTCTCGACTTAACAATAACAAGAAAAGAATCGTCACATGTTTTCCAAATTTATCGAAAGCCAACTCACACCGACATGGTCATCCCCGCGTCATCATGTCATCCGTGGCAACATAAAGTAGCCGCTTTTTATTGTTACATTAACCGTTTGTTCACTGTCCCATTAAGTAAAGAAAATTATTTAAAAGAACTCAATATAATTTATCAAATAGCGGTCTCTAACGGTTTTTCAAAAAATCTCATTAACAATTTAATTAAAAAGAAACAAAAGCATGTTATTCGCAACTCTCTGTACGCAGTTCAACCTCAAAGTGTTCATCGATATGTGAGCAGTTTGACCTACTTAGGCCCCATATCTGAAAAAGTAGCTAATACTCTTCGACAAAACGGCGTTCATGTGGCGTTCAAAACAAACAATTCTCTTAGAAATATCTGTAATAATAAAGATAAGTTGGATATTCGTCAAAAGTCAGGTGTTTACAAACTTGTTTGTGACGAATGCCACGCCGTTTACGTGGGTCAGACGTCGCAATTTCGAGACACGTTATAAAGAGCATTTAGCCGCGTACAGGAATTGCAATCCCGATAAATCCCATTTTGCCAAACATCTTTTGGACACTGGACACAACCTAGCCAACGACCACTCCTTTAAAGTCTTACATACGTGTAATAAAGGGCTGCGGCTGTGTGTGCTGGAACAGTTAGAGATATTAAAAAGTAATAATAATACTGTTGCATTGCTGAATGAACAAACAAATGTTACTAACTCACCTCTCTTAAATATCTTCAAGCCTGCTCTCTAATAATAGAGAGCCTCGCAATATGGTCGTTTGTCACCCTCACGGTGATCGGCGATTGGTTGCGTGGTTGGAGGGTGGGCGTTGCGCGGCGGTTTGTTTTTAATTTTACAAACGGCTGCGTAAGTCCAGCGGTGATCGGTCGCATGTTTTATCGCATGACGCAGTCGCTCGCTCCTTAAGTAGAGAGCGGTTGCATCATCGGTCTGTATAAAAGGCACTTGTTTTGGCTCGCCCCTCACTTAGCGGTGAGTCACCGTAGAGTCTATATCACCTGAGGATGCCTCGTGTAGAGGCGAAACACGTGTCGTATTATCGTCAGTGGTGTGTCTTGCCTAGTGTAGTGGTGTTGAGAGTAGCGGTGCTGGGATTAGTGGTGACGGGGATAGTGCACGCAATTGAGGGAGGGCGGGAGGTGCTTCTTCATACTAGGTAAGACACATCATTTTATTTTATAACGCGGATATTTGCGAAGTAAATTTTTGTAAAAGCTTTTAAATATTTCACGACACGCCGGGCATGTCAAGCGCCACAGACAGACAGACGCCTATTGTGCCATCCGCCATGTGTAAAAGTAATGTTCTTTTTTATGTTTTTTTTACTTGTTTAGACCTAATTAAGTTTATTTGACATCAAACATAAGTTACAAATGGAAGGATACTTGTTTTTAGTGGGTAACTACGTGTTTTTTTACGCGTTTTCTTTGAAATTGAGAGAAAGTGACTTTTTTTATGAAGAGATTACAAACCTGTTGTACTATTTTTTGTTGTTATAAAAAAATCATTTATATAAGTAGGTACAGCTAAATCACCCTGGAAACCTTGGTTTTTATTAAATTAAATTTTCACCTAATAATAACATTTGTAAATATCAAACAATGAAGAACCTTAATTTGAAAAAAAAAGTTATATCATTCATTGATATTTACAAATGTTAAATATTATTTAATGTTATACAAATGTAAAAGTAAAGTCGATCTGAAAACGCCTAATTAGTAAGAATAGCAAAACAAGTGTTTTCAAAAGGAAAAAAACGCCGGCGCTATACGGCGGCGGATTGACAAAAGACTATTTATTAGCGAACTTTTTTTATGCATGAACGGTTTCGAACTGTTTCAAGCAAAAATAAACCTTATACCATATCACAAGAGCACATGGTACTTCGTAGGTCTATTCGGCCATATGATAGCAATAAGACGGCAGTTCAACCATTTTAAGCAAAATTAAACAATAATACAAACGTATTGTTTTTTTTTAACAGGAGACTTGTTTTTTTTTAACTTGAGTTTGTGAGCGATCGCAATGAGTGCTATTATTTGTTACTTATTAGACAATTTTTCCATAACATGATTTAAAACCCACAAAGTAAAAATAGTACCATGTACACGTTAAAAAAAGGTTGTCAACCCCTAAAAATTACAAATTTTCAAAATATCCAGAAACGAAGCTGCATGCATGAACTACTCGTAAAATAATGAATATTTTGTTCTGGATAAATTTTCCAAAAAAGTAATTTGAGCGAGTTATAACGATTTTTAAAAAGACACGACTCGCGTGTCATACGCCACACACAAAAGATGGCAATTGATGGCACGCCTGGCGTGTCACCCGCACTGAACCGGTTAAGAGTAGCGTAATCACAGGAAGTGAATATGAAATTTGGCTACGCTTTGTATAGCTCTTTTGGGATGAGGAAAAGCACTCCTTGACCGTCACACTGAGATAAATATATATACAAAAAGAATATGTTTACAAGTATGTGAAGCTAAGAAGTTTTCACTTCTGACGTGCAGTCCTACGACTGACAGTTTTTTATGCCTTTTTAGTCTAATATCTGAAGTAAAACAACAAAAAGTAGGGACTTCAATTATTTATTAGCTACAAATAAATAATGACAAAATGGAAAACATTCAACAATAAACATTTTAAGCTTAAATCTTTACATTCTTCAACCATTCATATATTTAAATGTGTACATAAAAAGGCATATTATGATCTTAAGTACAATATACAAATATAGGAACATAAATCATGAAGAAAAAGTTAAGAGTTATTAATTTATAAATCTCCTCATATAACTTGACAACAAAGGTGTACCTAATAATATGAGTAAAATTTAAAAATTTGATAATACTCTGAGGCAAGACGTTATATGGTCGTTGGCTCATCGCCTCGTCGCCTATCACGTGTTACCCGAGCCCGAACTGCAACGGTCAGTTCAGTCAGTTTACACAGCTTCATAAAAACATTACATCCAGTGTGGTCATCTGTGATAAATTAGTTGCAGAAAATTAGACACATTTGTGCTACACAACATGTTGCAAAGTAGGGAGTCCGATGCCGCATACATATATCCAAATCTGAAAACGTGCTGTAAGCGTATCCGAAAGTGGACACTAGTTGCACTCCTTTGATGTTGACTACTTGCCGACATTTTAATAGCTTAGGTACATAATTATTACTAGTTAGATAAATCATGCATGCAAGCTGAATTAATCTTTATCGCTGCACGCGAGTGTCGCATGGCATGCTTCTTTTTATCTTCCGACATCACGGACGATATTTCGTGGTTACACGTGGTATGCAAAAAAAACACGTTTCTAGTAGGGGAGCCCCCTTTAATTTTTATAGTTATAGTGGCAACAGAAATGCCTACACATTCTGTGACAACTGTCCACTTATTACGGTTGAGTGTATCCGTGCGTCTGTCTGTGGTAACGTAGCACCCAATCGGATGAACCGATTCAGATTTAGTCTCTTTTTTTGAAAGTAGGTGACACTTGATCGAGTGTTCTTAGCTATGATCCAAGAAAATCTAATCGGCTATTTGAAGATCCGGTCTTTATTTCGGAGATTTCGAAAATTTTTAATTTTAGTTATTACCATCTCTAGATCTACTTAACTAGAACCCTTCATGGGCGAGTCCGACTCGCACTTGGCCGCTTTTATTGTTTATAGTATAAGGATGACAAACAAGCACACAGTCCACCTGATGGTACGTGGTTGCTGTGGCTTAAAGACATCTACATCTATCCCCGTTTGCAAATAAAATGCAGATGCGTTGTCAGCCGCGAGGACTACGATGGAATGCCTCTTTTCCAGTGAAAAGTGTCTGCAGTTCTTTACACTCACCATACGAAGCACATCAGCATTTAACTGTTATTTTACGCTGGTATTCTGTGAGAGCGTGGTCCTTCCCCTTAAGAAATTTATGAATTAAGGTCAATTCCGACCCTAGTGATAATTGACAATTGACCTTAATTAGTACATTAGACATCTGTTTTCTATATTAATTTAAATATAGAAAACAGATGTCTAATATCGTACATGTAAAATAAACGCTTTTTTGCATTGATATAAACCCCACACATTTTTGAAAAAAAGGTCATTTGAATCCACACAATACATAGCTTATTTAATAATTGTTGTAAAGGTTTTATTTCCACGTCTTTTAAAAATTAGGCATTTGAAACGACCGGAAAATTAAAGATGTTTTTTTTTAAACATTGTGAAGAGATTGTAATAAACACCTATATAAAGGCTAAAAGCCGAAGTGTGGTTACGCCTAGGTTTAGCCGGCTTCAACTAGGTGCAGCTGGAGGTTAGTTAAACTTATATGTATTGATATATTCATGGCTAAAACGTGTTAGTAAAAAATAAGACGACTATGTATGACTTCTATTAACTATGTCAAAAATATGTTAGGTATAAGCGATAGTAAGTTAAGGTGCGACTACAAAGCCGCGGACATAATATATATTGCAACATTACCCGTATCTACACACCATAAATAAATCGAATACACCTAAGTTTAACCAACCCCATTTGACTGCACCTAGTTGTAGACGGCTAATCCTAGAAGTCCGCACTTCGGCTTTTGGCTTTTCCGGCCGATACAAATGTATATAGAATATACAGGTTGTCCCAGTAATGGTGGATAATCTGGTACGTACGTGTTCGGGCGGGGGGGGGGGGAGGTGGCCTCTGTTCCCTAAAAAAAATTCTATCCCGAACGGTTCGCGGTCTACGCCATGTTTTATAAAATTCCGAAAATTCGTAGTTGTGCTCACATTTGTGGTCATCACGTCCGCAGTTTAATGCCTAGATCGGATTTTTTTCTTTTAATGTGTTCTCTAATAATGATGTTTCTAAATTACCCCTAAGAGTTTTCAACTACTGTGGGTAGTATTTTACAAGACGGCACTAAACATAAGTTTAAATTTTTTACTTTATTTAACTGCTAAGTTTGAGCACCTGTGGTGAAAAAAAAAACGTATAGGATCTGTGTGGCCAACCATTTAAAAAGTTTGGCTATATCATAAGGATTCTAAAACATTAGCATACCATGTACTTAATGTCATTACTTTTTTTTTTTTTATAGGAGAGGGGGCAAACGAGCATGCGGCTCACCTGATGGTAAGTGACTACCGCCGCCCATGAACAACTGCAACACCAGGGGAATCGCAGATGCGTTGCCGGCCTTTTAAAAAGGAGTACGCTCTTTTCTTGAAGGTCCCTAAGTCGTATCGGTCCGGAAAAATCGCTGATGGTAATCGATTCCACAAGGAGGTCGTGCGAGGAAGAAAACATCTTCTAAATCGCACAGTGGTGGACCGCCAATCATCCAGATGGTGTGGATGGTATCGGGAGTTCTGTCGCGATGTGCGTTCGTGAAATTTGGCGGCTGGGATTAATCCGAACAATTCCTCAGAGCACTCCCCATGGTAGATGCGAAAGAAGATGCAAAGGGATGCAACATCTCTTCGCAGTGCCAATGAATCGAGCCGATCGGAAAGGGCTCGGTCGTCGACGATTCGCGCAGCTCTGCGTTGGATGCGGTCAAGTGGAAGGAGCTGGCACTGGGGAGCCCCTGCCCAGAGATGGGAACAGTATTCCATGTGAGGCCGAACTTGCGCCTTGTAAAGTTGCAGGCGGTGTGCCGGCATGAAATACTGTCCCGCTCTGCTGAGCACGCCAAGCTTTTTAGAGGCCAATTTGGCCTTCCCTTCCAAGTGACCACGAAACTGCACGTCACTCGATATGTCGACTCCGAGGATACCGATACTGGCTGAGGCAAGAAGGGGAGTGCCTTGAAACTGAGGAGATACGACAAAGGGGTTCTTTTTAGCGGTAAACGCGCAAACTTGTGTCTTCTGAGGATTAAACTGGACTAGATTTAGTCGCCCCCAATCCGAGACTTTGCTCAGCAAAGACTCGACTTCAGACACAAGTTTGTTCCGGTACTCAGCGACGTTTTCCCGAGAAATATTGGCACGGCCGGTGTATAGAGCATCACCAGTGCTGTCATCCGCATAGCAATGAATGTTACCAGTTAGCAACATATCATTGATATGCAGAAGAAACAGCGTTGGTGATAGCACACAGCCTTGTGGAACACCAGCGTTAATAGGCTTGTAGTCAGAGCATGCACCGTCTACAACGACCTTGATGCTCCGATCTGCAAGGAAGCTGGTGATCCAATTGCACAATTTCTCGGGAAGCCCATAGGAAGGGAGCTTCGAAAGAAGCGCTTTGTGCCAAACCCGATCGAAGGCCTTCGCAATGTCCAGACTAACGGCCAACGCCTCCCCCTTGGACTCTACTGCCTCCGCCCATCTATGGGTCAGGTAGACCAGAAGATCACCAGCTGATCGACCCCGACGAAAACCGTATTGGCGGTCACTAATCAGCTGGTGATCCTCAAGGTACCGGATGAGCTGGCAGTTAATAATGGATTCCATTATTTTGGAGAACAAGGAGGTGATCGCGATAGGCCTATAGTTGGATGGGTCTGAGCGGTCGCCTTTTTTAGGGATCGGGTGGACAAAAGCTGTCTTCCATGAATTCGGGACTACGCCTTGGGAGTAGGAGTACCGGAAAAGACGCGTTAGGACCGGTGCCAACTCCGGAGCACACGTCCTCAGCACAATTGGGGGGATTCCGTCAGGCCCACTCGACTTCTGGATGTCCAGGGAGAGCAGTGCTTTGCGAACCGAGCGCTGTGAGAACAGCACATCCAGCATGGAGCACTCACACCGCGGGATGGTCGGCGGTGTTTTCCCCCCGTCATCAAGAGTCGATTACTGAGCTATAGCCGTTAATGTGTAAAAGTAGGCATTTCATTACAAAATTATTGGCAGATAGTTTTTTTTAAACATTGCATGTCTTTATTAGGTAAGTACATTTGTCGCCCTTGAAAATTTTACTTTACTATCTGCTCGCCTTGTTTGGACGTGGTGGCCACAATATCGGACGCATTCGGCCGATCCACCGGTCGCGGTTGGCTTCGTTTAGGTAACGGAATGCACTGAACATAAAACCAAGGCGCCTAGTGACATCAATCATTATTGTTTAATTTAGTTCTAGGCTCATGTAGCTTTATTACAAAAAAAGACGGTACCCCCACTAGAAGTTTTACCTTTATGTTATATGCGTTTCACATACTAAATTGCACATGGGCAAACATCGAGACCTGTCGAAAATATCAGTACACCGTTCAAACATATTGTTCCGTGCGAGATTGGAGCTCGCAACGCGCAGTGCAGAGGCGAAGCGCCTAGCCAGTCCGCTACCGAGCCGTCAAATTAATTATCTTTATGGTTGTTATCTTTTTTATATAAATTATACATAAATTTGTGAAATGCGGAGATATAAGTAGAATTCCTTTTCTCTGTAGGAGTCCTTGTAGGTACGAGGGGCGTTCAATGTATTCTCGGTGTTAGGGTGATTTACTAATAATGTGGGTGATTAAAAAAAGATCAGCCAACGACACTACCTCAGCATAGATAAATATATATGTAGCAAGCTACTACCTCAGGCATAGATTAATGATAAGTCATCGCGCACTCTGACTAGATACCGCGCTCCCTACAAGTAACAGCTCCATGAACGCGGCATCTTAACATTGTAGTGTGTATAAGACAATTTGCATGATGCCAGTGTGCGTGAAAAATTGTATATGCCAGCAGCTTAAGTATTACCCGATTAACGGGAAAATTTATTTTATGCTATGGCTTAGTAGTTAAGTTCATAGTTATGAACGTGTTCCAGAAATACTTAAAAATGAATAGTTTATTAATAACGAATGTATCAATATATTTGTGTATATTATGTATAGGTTTTTCTTCTGAATAAATGACATAAATGATAAGGCCTCCTTTTTATCAGTTTAATTTTTTTATTTATATGTCTAACTAATATTCACAAATTATTTAAAAAAAATAGTTATATTTATATATGGTGTAATCAAAATAGTGCTTTCTATTCTACGCGTCAATATGAACAACTTTTACTATAGATCTATCTTCCAAATCGCAATGAAAATCAGGTCTTCCATAAATTTTGAGCAAGTTTGTACGAAATTTTGTATGGAATAACTGACTTTGAGATATTTTTTATAGGATCAGGGTGACAATCAAGCACTCAGTCCACCTGATGGTAAGTGGTTGCTGTGGCCCATAGACATATACATGTTGTTATAGCAGCAATATAAATACACATTCTGTGAAAATTCTACATATTACGGTTCATAAGATACAGCCTACTAAGAGCAGGGATTGAAAACGGTTCCAAAATACCGGTATAGAACAGGTATTTAGGGGTTTCGGTACCTATACCGGAACAGGAACCAGAACCTAAATTGAAACCTTTAAGAACCTTTATTTTACCGGTTCCTAAGCAAAACAAAATCGAGTCCGAACTTGTTTGAGGTGCGGTTGGGTGGACGGCGCGATGTGGCGCGCGGCTGAGTGTCAAGAGAGGGGAGTTTGTAAAACATCACATTTGTATTGGTGGATCTTCTGTTGCATATCAACACAGCGTTGCCAACTCTACGGATTTTTCCGTAGATATACGGAATTTTGTCATCATCTATGGAACTACGGAATTTGAAGTTGCAATATACGGAATTTTTGTAAACTTTTTTTATCACGAGTGTGAACTTGCCGACTATGTAAATCTCTCTCTATTCTTCTATGTTGTCTGTATTAAATTATTTTTAATAATTAATTCTATGCTATCTGTATTAAAATAAAAACATTCTTGCTCATAAATATCAAATTTTTGTGAGGTTAATCGATTTCAAATTTTAATAGCTTTGATATTTTGCATTAAATTACGTTTATTTTGAATTTAGAACACTTCTTCGAAAATAGGCAGTTAATATAAGCGCTTATACTTTTCTTACAGACCCGTCCAACTACAGGCCTATCGCCGTCACCTCCTTGTTCTCCAAAATAAGGAAATCCATTATAAACTGCCAGCTCATGAGGTACCTTGAGGATCACCAGCTGATTAGTGACCGCCAGCACGGTTTTCGTCAGGGTCGATCAGTTGGTGATTTTCTGGTCTACCTGACTCATAGATGGGCGGAGGCAGTAGAGTCCAAGGGGGAGGCATTGGCCGTTAGTTTGGACATAGCGAAGGCCTTCGATCGGGTCTGGCACAAAGCGCTTCTTTCGAAGCTTCCTTCCTATGGGCTTCCCGAGAAATTGTGCAAATGGATCACCAGTTTCCTTGCTGATCGTAGCATCTTAGTTGAGGGTGCATGCTCTGATTTCAAGCCAATCAATGCTGGTGTTCCACAAGGCTGTCACCAACGCTATTTCTCCTGCATATCAATGATATGTTGCAAACTGGTAACATTCATTGCTATGCAGACGACAGCACTGGTGATGCCTTATATACCGGCCGTGCCAATATTTCTCGGGAAAACGTAGCCGAGTATCGGGGAAAACTTGCGTCTGAAGTCGAGTCTTTGCTGAACAGTCTCGGATGGGGGGCGACTAAATCTAGTCCAGTTTAATCCCCAGAAGACACAAGTTTGCGCGGTTACCGATAAAAAGAACCCCTTTGTCGTATCTCCTCAGTTTCAAGGCAATCCCCTTGCTGCCTCAGCTAGCATCGGAATCCTCGGCGTCGACATATCGAATAGTGTGCAGTTTCGTGGTCACTTGGAAGGGAACACCAAATTGGCCTCTAAACAGCTTGGCGTGCTCAGCAGAGCGAGACAGTATTTTATGCCGGCACATCGGTTGCAACTTTACAAAGCGCAAGTTCGGCCTCACATGGAATACTGTTCTCATCTCTGGGACGGGGCACCCCAGTGCCAGCTCCTTCCACTTGACCGCATCCAGCGCAGAGCGGTTCGAATTGTCGACGACCGAGTTTTTTCTGATCGGCTCCATACACTGACACTGCGTAGATATGTTGCATCTCTTTGCGTATTTTATCGAGAGTGCTCTGAGGAATTGTTCGGATTATTTCCAGGCGCTCAATTTCACTATCGCACATCGCGACAAAACTTGCGATACCATCCATACCATCTGGATGATTGGCGGTCCACCACTGTGCGATTCAGAAGTTTTCTCCCTCGCACAACTTCCTTGTGGAATCGATTATCACCAGCGATTTTTCCGAACCGATATGACTTAGGAACCTTCAAGAAAAGAGCTTACACCTTTCTAAAACGCCGGCAACGCATCTGCAATTCCCCTGGTGCTGCAGTTGTTCATGGGCGGCGGTAGTCACTTACTATAAGGTGAGACGCATGCTCGTTTGCCCCTTCTATAAAAAAAAGATGATTGAATTATTACTATGTCTCAAATTTTTCTAATCCATGCTATCCCAATCGTTTTTACAATTATTAAAAAAATTCTGCCGAATAAGTCTTCGCTTTTCATCGGCCTTTTTTTTCGAATTTCTTAAAGTTGTAAGTTGTATAGTTTTTCATGGTTACATAAATCACCCGAGTCTGAAACACCATAATAAATCAAATAAACAAAAGCCAGAAAATAAAATCTATGTTAAAAAGTCGTTATAATCAATTTTGCAACGTATTTTTTTAGTATACTATCCACAAATATTAAACTGTGTATAGTTATTTTATTTGTTTTTTACCAAAAATTATTTACTTAAAAGAAAACAATTAATTTTAATCAATTTTTATGGTACTCTTTTCTTAGATGTGCAGCTTGATCCGTTGTTATACTACAATTAAACTTACAACAAGAATTTTCCATGACAGAAAGAATTTTTCAACTATGTTCAAAAACAAAAATTGGAACGGATATTTTGAAATAGCATGTACGGAATTCTACAGAAATTTTTTATACCAATCTATGGATTTAGAGAAATTTGATTAAAGGTTCTCGGAACCGGTACATCGGAACCCAAAACAGAACCGAAACCGGAACTGGAACCGTACCGAAAAGAGGAACCTTTATAAGAACCTAAATGAATAACCAGAACCGAAATTGGTACCGGTATTCAATCCCTGACTGACAGACAGACGGAACGATAGTGGAGACTTGGGTCCCGTTGATACTCTTTGGGTACGGAAGCCTAATAAACGGCAATTATGTCATTTGAGCAATACTACAGTAATAAACATTAAATAATATAGAATTAGGTTATATTATAATAAGTTAAATATATTATAAAATATAGTAACAATAAATTCACATATAAAAATCTCAGCCACGGGGAACTTTATTTTTGCATTCGCGGCAACACTGAATAGCGTCATTGATATTTTGTGACTTATTTATGGCTCGTGTTATTTTATGTTAAAATTTCAAAATTGTATGGATACTTAATGATAGTATGTGATTTCAGTGTCTTTCTTATTTCTTGTAGTATTATTTTTACACAGTTTCTATAAGTAAACTGGTATTTTACTTCGGATTATGATCAAAATTTAATAAAACATTCGGTACATTCACCTCACACGTTGCCTGCAACGTGACTGGCTCCGGTACGCCGATTTCGGCGTAGTATTTTTTGCCGCATTTTACATGAGCGCCGGCGATATCTAGTCAGAGCGGGCGATGACTTATCATTACTCTATGACCTTAGGATATAAATTTGAAATTTCGTCTTGATAACTTCATTACTACTTATGTAACCAGTCAGTTATAGAAGACGGGAATGACTGACTTGACAATGTTGAAAAATATAGAACACTGCGCTGATTAAATTCCTAAAAACAAGGAAAAACTCAAAAAAAAAACATCCATGAAGAATGGTGGCCGTTGACCAAGACCAAGATTCTGCTCCTTCAAAATCAACCGTACAAAAGTGATGTACGAAGATGACCCCCATTCGGGTGGGCCAATCACAGCGGCTATAGAAAATGTGAAAATTATTGAAAAACCTTTTTTTATAGGATAGGGTGACAAACGAGCACACAGTCCACGTGATGGTAAGTGGTTGCTGTACATCCACATCTATCCTCAATAAAGAAATAAGAGTACATATTTTCAATTACAACTGTTTTGTTATTGGATAGGGTGACAAACGAGCAAACAGTTCAACCTGATGGTAAGTGGTTGCTGTGACCCATAGACATCTACATTTATCCTCGTTTGCGAATCAAAATGCAGATGCGTTGTCACCCGTGAGGACTAAGATGGAATGAATCTTTTCCAGTAAAAAGGGTCTCCGGTTCTCTACAATCACCATACGAAACACAGCGGCGTTAAGCTGCTATTTTACGCTGGTATACTGTGAGAGCGTGGTCCTTCTCCGGTCGAACCGACCCATTCGTGCTACAACTATACTAATAATATAGCTGCACAGAACAGAGCCATGCTGATTCATGTAAGTTGTAAAGTGTAAGTTGCAAGTGCAAGTGCAAAGTGCAAGATTGACTTGGCCATCGCATGGAAACGCAATGTACTTATCTCTCAAGTAATACATATTATATTAAATTAGATTGTTTAGTGAGATTGCCAAGTCAATTTATTTATTTAAAACATAAGAGATTTTTAATATTGATATGGTCACTATAAGATGTTGTTAGGTTAGCTAATTACGTAATAACTTAAGACAGAAGGACCCTTAAGTAGGGACTGAATAAATTAACCGACTTGGTATTCCATGGATCTCACACTTTTTACGGTAGAACTGAGTTGCGAGACTTGGTTTTTTTACAAATTATGTATTTGATGGCATTTCATTTCTTTTTGTAGATAGTTATATCTAGGTACCTATCTACACCTATTATAACATTATACATATAAAGGTACACTGATTCATTCACTGCAAATGTAACTTTGTAATCCTATATATTTATATGAGATTACCAAGTTATTTATGAAGTTGGTGTATCTCGAAAACTGGACCGAAATTGCAAAATATTTTAATTTTTCCTTGATTTATATACTAAACAATAGTTGTATTCCAAATTTGAAGCTTCTATGTCTGCTAGAGGTGCCTTAGTTTTGATGATTGGTCAGTCAGTGAGTGACAAAATTAAGAAACTTTGACTAGTTACAATTCTTGGTACAAATTTAATAAAATTTGAAACATCGAGATTATACAATACTTGGTTACTGAAAATTCAGGCTTCTAGTTTTATCCACAACGAAGTTATAGCGTTTCGAAAATGGCCTGAACTGCTTCGAGAAAAGGATGGCACGGCCGTGCCGCTTGGAATCTGAATGTCCCCCAAAGTCACTCCATCGGCCGGTAAAATCATGGCCACAGTGTTTTCGAATTCCAAAGGAATATTATTGATTGAGTACACAAAAAAAAAACCATCAACGCAGACAAATACACGGCCACTTTACGCCGTTTGAGAGAAGCAATAAAAGAAAAGAAAGAAGAGGAAAGCTGACCAAGTGGGTGCTGCTTCTTTACGACAACGCACCGGTCCACACGGCACGGCTCCAAGGCTGCTGTACGAGACTGCGGGTTAGAGGAAATTAACCACCCACCATACAGCCCAGATCTAGCCCCTAGTAGTAGTGTCTAGCATCTAGTGACTACTTTTTATTTCCAAACTTAAAAAAAGACCTTCGGGGAAAGCGATTTGCTAACGATAATGACCGCAAGTCTGCTATAAATAAACATTTTTCAGACCAAGACGAAGAATATCTTTTCAAGGGAATGGATATATAAAGCTTTTTTCACAAACAAGTAAATGTAATGTATACTATGTTGAAAACCAAAAAATATTTCACAATTTTATCTTTTTTCCAACATACCCATACAAGGAATATATTGAACACCGCTCGTAGTTACAATCCTCTTTCTATTTTTACCGTCAAATAACAGTGCTTTTACTACTGTATTCCTGTTCCGGTCAGACATTCAATCTTAGTCTTCAGAGGTGACAACACATCTGTAGCTGTTTTTAAGTTGGTTGCAAATGTCCATGGACTGCACGGGCCACTTACTATCAGGTACCTAAGTTCATTTGTAACTTGTTTCATGAAGTATCAAAATAGTATTTTTTTTATACAATTAGGTACAATAATATGATAATTTCTATAAATCTAATAATTAAAAAACGCTATAAATTTGATGTTTTTTCTTCCACATTTAAAGTACTAACTGCATATCCATACATCCATCACAGATTAAATATATGTGGGTTTCATTCAAATCTGAAACTGTTGTAAATTGAGCAACCTTATTACACTGGACATTATGTTTTTCTATTGATTCAAAAATGATTTTTTTAATGTTTAGTAGACTGTTTTGAGATTTAATTTTTATATCACAAGTGGAACACGAAATCATGTCATCTTTATAATTAAAATTTGTTTTTTGGCACACTGGGCAAATAACATTTTCTTGTTGTAATGTTGACCAATCAATGTCATCCATTTGCGATTTTTCATATTCTTCCAACCACCTAAAATTCAAAACAAATAATTTAATTTCACTGAATATGACGGCATTCACATTCACACAACTGTTTTTAACTCCACTGGACACATGGCTTCTTGAAAGAATCCACCAGCTGGCACATATTATTATACTTGGAAGATAAATGTAGATGTCTTTGGGTCACAGCAACCACTTACCATCAGGTTGACTGTGTGCTAGTTTGTCACCCTATCCTATAAAAAAAAAAGTATGCCACTTAAGTACTATGCTAAGCAGCCAAGGTGGTAAGCACATTTTGTAGTAATTTTTTACAGCTTTGGAGAGACTGACCAACAATAGTTTACTTGATTATGAATTATACTCCTCATCTATCATTGTAGTCGTATTAAATTAAGGAATTGATAGGAAAAATTATATTTAATTCAAAAAAATTAAAGGTGCCTTAGCAGAAAAAGTTTTTTTTTTTATATAGAATGGGGTGACAAACTAGCACACAGCCCACCTGATGGTAAGTGGTTGCTGTGGCCTATAGACATCTACATCTATCCTCGATTAAGAATCAAAATTCAGATTCAGATGGAATGACTCATTTCCAGTAAAAACGGTCTCCGGTTCTCCACACTCACCATATGAAACACAGCAACATTACGCTGCTACTTTATACTGGTATTCTGTGAGTGTGGTCCTACCTCGATCGAGCCGGCCCATTCATGCTACAACCATAATAATATAGCTGAAGAATGGCTCTACCACGTAAAAATGTAACATATATTATATCATATTATTTATTTCATGAATTGAAGATTGTTAAATCTACCCTATAATGAGAGACCCATGTGAAACAGTGGACTCTTGCAGGCCGAAGAAGAAAAAGAATTTAAGTTAAACAGCGTAGGTTTAAAATATAGAATCAGGTGTTATTTTATGGAAGTACATTATATTAAAGTTGGTAAAAACTTACTTACTAAGCATCTAAGCGGTCAGCCACCGCAGAGTCTAGATCACCTGATGATGCCTTGTGTAGAGGCGAAACACTGTATTATAGTTAATAGAATCAGGCGTTACTTTGCGGAAATCCATTATATAAAAGCTTTTAGAAAAATTTACTTCGCAACTATCCGCGTTATAAAATAAAATGATGTGTCTTACCTAGTATGAAGAGCACCTCCCGTCCTCCCTCAATTGCGTGCACTATCCCCGTCACCACTAATCCCAGCACCGCTACTCCCAACACCACTACACTAGGCAAGACACACCACTGACGATAATACGACACGTGTTTCGCCTCTACACGAGGCATCCTCAGGTGATATAGACTCTACGGTGGCTCAAAAGAAAGAAAAAGTGGCGGGTGGTAAAAGAAACAAAAGCAAGTTGTTCGAAACTCTCTGTACGCGGTTCAACCTCAGTGTTCATCGATATGTTAGCAGTTTGACCTACTAAGACCCCATATCTGAAAAAGTAGCTAATACTCTTCGACAAAACGGCGTTCATGTGGCGTTCAAAACAACCAATTCTCTTATAAATATTTGTAATAATAAAGATAAGTTGGATATTCGTCAAAAGTCAGGTGTTTACAAACTTGTTTGTGACGAATGCCACGCCGTTTACGTGGGTCAGACTGGTCGCAATTTCGAGACACGTTATAAAGAGCATTTAGCCGCGTACAGGAATTGCAATCCCGATAAATCCCATTTTGCCAAACATCTTTTGGACACTGGACACAGCCTAGCCAACGACCACTCCTTTAAAGTCTTACATACGTGTAATAAAGGGCAGCGGCTGTGTGTGCTGGAACAGTTAGAGATATTAAAAAGTAATAATAATACCGTTGCATTGCTGAATGAACAAACAAATGTTACTAACTCACCTCTCTTAAATATCTTTAAGCCTGCTCTCTAATAATAGAGCCTCGCAATATGGTCGTTTGTCACACTCACGGTGATCGGCGATTGGTTGCGTGGTTGGAGGGTGGGCGTTGCGCGGCGGTTTGTTTTTAATTTTACAAACGGCTGCGTAAGTCCAGCGGTGATTGGTCGCATGTTTTATCGCATGACGCAGTCGCTCGCTCCTTAAGTAGAGAGCGGTTGCATCATCGGTCTGTATAAAAGGTACTTGTTTTGGCTTGCCGCTCACTTAGCGGTGAGCCACCGTAGAGTCTATATCACCTGAGGATGCCTCGTGTAGTGGCGAAACACGTGTCGTATTATCGTCAGTGGTGTGTCTTGCCTAGTGTAGTGATGTTGGGAGTAGCGGTGCTGGGATTAGTGGTGACGGGGATAGTGCACGCAATTGAGGGAGGGCGGAAGGTGCTCTTCATACTAGGTAAGACACATCATTTTATTTTATAACGCGGATATTTGCGAAGTAAATTTTTCTAAAAGCTTTTATATTTGTTGTATTGTTGTCAGTGGTGTGTCTTTCCTAGTGTAGTGGTGTTGGGAGTAGTGGTGCAGGGATTAGTGGTGACGGTGATAGTGCACGCAATTGAGGAAGGGCGGGAGGTGCTCTTCAAACTAGGTAAGACACATCATTTTATTATATCGAGCGGATGTACGCCAAGTAATTTTTTACCAATTTTAATAGCGTAGGTTTATCTTTAATATACAATGTCATTGAAACTTTTAAATCATGTCTCTTTCATTTTACACATTCAGCCAGACCCTTACAATGGCATATGGTTTCTACTTTAGGGTGATATTTTCTTGAAGAACTGCATTTTAATATTGATTGGCTTTGACTTGAGGTATTCCCAAAAAATAAGTTCAGGCAAGTATGGTGACCAAGATATATCTCCATAAAACATCTACAGCCCTTTTTAGGGTTACTTTTGGGCATAGGTCTTTCCAAAAATAAACCAGTTACATTGTAAGACATGCCCATAATCACCAGATAGTTAACCGGCTACCCCCTCTCTCGCACTAGTCATGCTCTTCCTCTTTGTCAACTGTGGAATTTGGGTTATATCATGTTTGGATAGATTTTATTGCCTTCATTTGGCTGTCCGAGATTTGTTTGCCAAAAACAGGGTGCATGTACCAGTGACAATGCCATTTTGAGGGAAATTTGGAATAAAAACTTCTACACCACAATTTGGTCTCTTTTATAGACTAAGATATTTACTAAGTGTCTTGCTTAGATTTTTGCTTCTTTACCACATGCATGGAGTAGCAATTTCTTAAATGTTAGTTACTGCTGATGTTGATGGTCCCAGAAGAATTCTGTTGACTCATGCAACCACAACCATATTATTTTAATGCTCAGCATATAAGCCAAAAAATTACAAAACAGCTACCATACTTTTCATATGCTTGATGCAATTCAGTTTATATAAATATTCCCTAATACTGACTTATGGTATACATAAAAACTGTGAATCATGAAATCCTTGAAATTTTTCTACTAGAAACTCAATCAATAATTTCTTTGGTGGAGAATGAACTTTATAATGTTTTAAAAAAAAGTATCCTATGTCTTATTCCACAACATAATTGATTTCGATGCCAAATTAAATTTCTCATCACTTGACTAACTAGTTAGGTTGGACTGCTTTTGGGCCTAAGTGCTTGTTCACGTAAAATGTGCGAGTGTAGAAATGGCATTGGGTGGTAGTTCATATTACACCAGGCGTTTGTGCGAATGCGACCTGTTGTCAGAGTTTGTAAACATGGATGACAATCTCTTATTTTTAATAGAAAATTCTTACCTAAAGTGGGAGATGACAAAAAGTAGAATTGGCATGCACGAAATTAATAAAGAAAGAGAATCGTATGATGAATTTCATAACTTACACAGCAAAAAAATAACAGCCTACTACATCCCACTCCTGAGCACAGGCCGTCTATCATTTCTGAGAAGGTTTTAGGGCTGGGAATAGTCTGCCACGCTGCCCCCAATGAGTGTTGGTGGACTTCACAGTCTTCGAAATATT
The DNA here is from genome assembly GCA_963668995.1 of Parnassius mnemosyne. Taxonomy (NCBI): domain Eukaryota; kingdom Metazoa; phylum Arthropoda; class Insecta; order Lepidoptera; family Papilionidae; genus Parnassius; species Parnassius mnemosyne. The sequence goes on along the minus strand of CAVLGL010000035.1, from coordinate 30,083,003 downwards.
TTTTTAATTTCTAAGATATACAGGTTTCCTCACAATGTTTCTCTTCACTGTTATGTGGTAAATAAGCACTTAAAATTGTAATTATAAATTTCATTGGTGCCGGCTGGGTTCGAACCCGAGTGGCACACATACTGTTATATATAGCTAAAATAAAAATCAAAGAAATTTCTTGGTTAAGCATACCTGCTTAATATACAATGATTGGTAACTTGACCTCTACTTAATCATCAAATATATTTGTGAAATTTCTAATATTTATATTAACCATTCCAATAACTTGGTAAGTTAAAAATGTGTTGTTCACAACAGTCATAGGATGGTGTATTCGAACTTATGAATTTTGAGTTTGCAGTCCACACCCTATCATAAGGTTACTATTGCTTCTAATATTTTAAATACTTAATATAAATATATAGTTATATTTTATATGTATATCATACTTAATTTTAAACTTTTATAATAACTATTTTCTAATCAGAAGAGCTGTTGAAGACGACAGATATCTAAATTTAAAATAGGGTATATTTCTATATACTAGGACAAAATTATGAAATAAAAAATACAAAAAGTTTGGTTTTACAAACCACTGAATTTCTTCTTCTATAAGTTCATTTTTTATTTCTTCAAGTACATTGTTTTCTTGTTCATCAACATCACCAAGTGGGGAAAAATTAAACATGTTTTTATATATTTCAGTCAATGTATCACGAATTTCTGATTCGGCCACAGTTCCACGAAATTTATTAAGAAGAATGTTGCGGCAGTTTTGCACCTTATCTTTATAGTCCTGAAAATTAATAGTTGAATCCTGATAATTAGCCTCAAAGAATTTGAAAATGCCTTATTTTAGGAGACGTAGTGGTAATTGTAGGAGTGCTTAACTGCGGTCTATTGGCATAAATAGATCCCCGACTCTTTGTGCTTACTAGAGATTTGGCTCCCTTGCATTACCTAATTCAAGTAATCTTAACGGTCGTGTAAGTAACATTACTGGAATAAAATTTAAATAAAAAATAATACAGTAATTTTACAAACCTTTCTCATTTTCTCCTTTAAAGCTATTGGCGACTGCTTTTGTTTAGATCTTACATGTTTATATGAAGGTGAACAACTTACTTTAGGCGAATTCATGTTTTATTATTTTGTTGAAGGAAAATACCAAAAACGAATAAATAACTATTTTAAATATAAACACGAATAAATTTAAAAAATCATAATATTTCAATACAAATATAAATCGTTTAATTCAATTAGTATGTACCTGTATGTAGGTATATTTTTATTTTCGGCAAATTTTCGGTTTCGGCGGGACGGTACGATATTTTTTATTCAGATATTTGACTTGGATGCTTGTCATTAAAGCCATATCTTCTTCTATCTCGGTATCAAGTGATTTTATTCCTTTGTAGTAGTGCTTCACAATGTGTTGATGCGTCACATTGCGCAGCCCTTGGGAGATTTTGACGGCAACTAAAGCCAGCAGACAGTCAGCCATAGTACCTCAAGGCGCATAAGCAGACGGACCCCTTAAGATTCACTTCATCATCGGAGCACTTGTTTCACCGTTTCCACTAATAGTTTACATGCGAAGACACAAAATCGCCCCACTTTTAACTATCAAAATCCACTTCAAATCGTTATTTAAATAATAACACAGGGGCCGCAATGAGTTACCGGGGTAGTTTCAGCAAAAACTCGGCGTGAAGATATTGCGATTTCGATTATATACAATGTATACTCTATGATTTCGATTTCGCGAAATGAAAATAGGCTTAGAGGCTTAGACAAAAAATATTAATATTAACTCATAAAATTATCGACATATATCGTCGAAATTTTTAATCTTAATGTGTCGATATTCAATATTTATTTTAGAATATCGAATTGGTATTAATTTTGATGTTTTAGCCGTCCACTGGCTTGCTTAGTTTCCACTGTGGAACGACTGCAAAGACAGTAAATAATTGTTTGAACTTGAAGCATAAATAAAAAAAGTCTTCATGTGTATTTTTACGATTTTGGAATGTTTTCGGAATATGTATATATATAATATTTTGACTGCTTGACAACAATAACGATATATTGATATTTTTACTCGATAATTATAGATACTGTTTAAAAACATTGATTCGATAAATATCGATATGTTCTTTTTTTCTTTTACTCGTACCAAAAAACATCAAATCTTTCTATATATATATACTTTAAGTTATCCCCAACTATATTCTAAGCCTAGGAAGGCACCACATAGATATCATCCTATGTAATATATGGTTGTTTCGATATACACTGTGACCACTGCAAAGTGTGACGTCAATTCAGTATACTGTAAAGCCGTTCCTTTTTAGTTTGCTATACTGTTTACTGTTAAAACGGAACGCAGTCCAGTATACTGTCACCCGCATTTTCGACACTGTTTTCAAATGAAAATATTTATTATATAAACGTTATTTGTTCAACATGAAAATTAATTATTCGAATGTTGTTACTTTTAAAACTTAATGACGGAATTTATTTAAATAACAATATTAATTAGTAATGAAAACAATCATTCGTGGAAGCTGTTCAATCTCAAGTCGTTGTTATGTTTTTGATCACGTGATCAAAGTACTGAGAACACCTTACCTCAAAAGGGAAAGTGCTTAAGGGAAAGTGCAACTTGATGGATTTTTTTATTAGATTTAAAGATATATTGTTATATCTAAGTATGTTAATAAGTCTTAGTTAAGGTTATAATATGTACTTCTCTCTCTACGGTACATAGTAATAATATCTATATATAATAATATCTATAAACACTAGACGAGCAATGAGTATATTCTACAATGAAGAGTCCATGTAGGTATATCTGTTTTACACAAATATAATATCTCGCATGGTTGCGCGCGTTTATGGTTCGTTCGCATTGTGAATCAGTGTATGTTATCATAATGGTGGCACTTCATATGGCTATTTGTATTTGCATGTTGCCTTATTTGGCAAAAAATTCGACGTACGGGCAAATAAGCGATACAACTATGTACACATGGAGTCAAATACCAAAAAATTAAACATGTTTGCTAGCAGAAAGTAATTGTACCTATAAAATGGACGTTGCACTTGCAGCTGGATTTTATTATTTGAACGCATGTTACTATTATATATTATGCGTAAAAAATACAGTGATGAAAAAACTACCAAGAGCAAGGCGACGATTTCTTTGACCTAATTCATTTTTCGTAGGTACATAAATAATCATTTATTAAGAGGTTATAAACAGGTCCGTCCGTACTGGTTGACAGTTCGTGCGCTTATGAGCCCGACCACTTTGGCCAGTATATTTGCGTATTTGCCTATTTGTCTCCTTTGATGAGCCTTGAAAAACCGACAGACGATTGGTAAGCCGTATTTGTTATTTGCTATATTTGCCAAATAAGCAAATACGGCAATAAGTATGGCAAATATACTCTCCATATATGGAAGTTATTTGTCAAATACAGCAAATATGCAAATACAAATACCCATGTGTAGTGCCACCATAAATATTTTTTATAGTTACGTTATTATTATTTCTTCACGTGAGATGTTAGAATGTTGTGTAAAGTGACGCTCTATGGTATAGTTTGCCTGTTGCCCGATGTATAAATATTGGATATTGTACCGATATACGGATATTGTATCTATATACGATTTGTATCGTTCAATTGTCCATTACTACGCTAATTAACCTGTGTGTTGTAATTGTAATAGCAACATTAGACACAACTGTCATACAGATGGAAAAAAACAATGTGAGTAGATGTGAGTGATAAGTAAAAATATGTTTAAGTCCAAGAGTTGAGATGTAAAAGTTTATTTAATGATTTTAATAAGTAATTGATTGTAAATTAATTAGCTATATAGTAAGACCATGACTCATGTAGAGAAGCGACAAACCCGCACGGGGAAAGAAACCATACACTCAGGACACTTCATGGTGTCACATTTTGAAGCAGAAGAACAAGATGATTTTGATGATTTGGCTGTCCCCGTGCCTGACGAAGAACAAATTATTCAGAAAAATTCGGTTGTTGCAACCTATACTGTACCTGGATCATCCAAAACATTTACTTTGTCTGATAAAGAAGAAAGTAAACAACACCAACAACTTTCTATAGAAATATCACTTACTAAGTTGTTTAAATGTATGTCCTTGGCGTATAGGTGAGTTTCTTGCATTTTATATTTTTTGGGATGATTATTTTGTGTACTTTGATATAATAAAGTTAATAGTTTCTAATAATATAGTTAACATGGTGGTTCCTCAGTGTAATTATATTAAAAAAATATTGTGTGTGGTATGTATATTTTTATTTATTTAAATACTATATCAGACATAATCCATGTTGTAACTTGTATTAAAAGTGATATAACATTAATTAAAAAAGATAATTTAAGAAACAGTAATTTATAAAATAATGTGAAAGGACATAAAATTCTGAATACTCTGAATTTACTAATTTTAAGTTATATACCGTTTTTACCATGGTTACTTCTTACAATGAGGAAACATATGTTTCTAGCTATATTGAAAGATAAAGATAACATAAGGTTATCAGAGCCTGTACAAAAGACACAGGTCATTTGCTGAGATAAGTCTGTCTATGAATGTTAAATTATAAATTAATATTGTCCGGTTTAAATGTTTTTCCATAAAATTTCTTTTTGCTAATTTATTAGTTTCAATTGTAAATTATATTTTGACCTTGTATCTTATATGTAAGTATTTTAAAGCTATATTTATTGTGGCATTTCTTGGGGGAGGCCTATATCCAGCAGTGGACTTGTGAAGGGCTGTAATCATTATGATTTAATTCAGTACATAATAATATGATCAGTTTGCTTCATATTCTACCTGTGCAAATTTCTAAAATTTATGTAGATGAAAATTTCTATTAACTATCATTTGTGAACTGAAATAACTACTATGTTTAATAATTTCTATTTCATTTCTTAGGTGGTTAATCTCACATGCTTTGTTTTGTTTGTAGGTTATGCTTTGTTTCAAACATAAATCTTTTTAAAGTAAAACATTTTTTTGTACGCCATATCTTTTTACTCATTAGTATCAAATTTTCAAAAATGTAGTATGTAGTATAGTTGTAGCACATATGGGTCGGCTTGCCTAGGGAGGGACCACACTCACAGAATACCAGCATAAAATAGCAGCTTAACACTGCTGTGTTTTGTATGGTAAGTGTAGAGAACCGCAGATCCTTCTTACTGGAAATTAGACATTCCATCTTAGTTCTCACAGATGACAATGCATCTGTAGTTTGATACATAATGGAGGATAGATGTAGATGTATATGGGCCACAGCAACCACTTAACATTTTTATGTAGAGGTTTATGAATAATAGCTACAATTAATTGTAGCTGTTCATAAACCTCATAATAATTAATTTGAAACATATTTTGTATGTCTGAATAAGCAGATTAGTTAGATGAATGCATTTAAAGGACCATTTTGCTTCTTGTTTAATTCATTACTTAAATTTAATAAATATGATCACAATTTTTTTATTATTTTATATTTTAAAATCAATAGCATTTGACAATGTCTCTGACGCTACTCTAGTAGAAATTGTGATAAGATACAGTTAGGTTTATTTCTTATCAAATTGTTATTTATAATAAGCTTAAGATTATTTATTGATAGTGGTGAAGATAAAGTCGCTACACAAGATTGTCTGCCATTTTATGTTTTAGGTGTACAGTTTAACAAGAAGGCTGTACTTTATTTACAATAATAATTTTTTCCTTTTTAATCATGTCTAGTGTTATTTTTTTTAAAGCAAAAATGATTCTCATCAACTCAAGTACCTTTAGAGTTAATTTTACTATGAAAGTACTTTTATTGAAAATTAATTTGTGACATTAAGACAGAAGAAGCATGGTAAGTTACTGTTTTTAATATTTTTTGTCATTCTTCAGACAAAAATTAACTTCACCCAAATGGAATCGTTTCAAAGGTATAAAACTCCGTTGGAAGGACAAAATCAGACTAAACAATGTTATTTGGAGATGTTGGCACATGCAATGTAAGTATCTTTATTTCAAATATTTTTCTATTTACATGGTGTAACTGTTTAAGTTCATTCATTAATTTGTTCATTATAACATAGGCAATCCCTATAGATTGCTTCATAGGGGTGATATTTGCCATAGTTACTGTGGATGGGCAGGCTTGTTGGCAACTACAATTTTTTATTATTATTGAGTCATTATCAGGAACATTCTGTGGCCCATCTCCCGTTTCAGTTTAACTCTGTCTCATCTTACAACATTCATGGGTAATATGGGGTAGTGGATTCTCTTACTACGGCGACAATAACAATTAGAGTAATACATCCCCAACTACGGTTTTTATTCAAATGTCTGTTTGTGTGTATCTCTATTATGCACAAAACTGGCATGAAGAAGTTTTACTATAAAAAGTATTTAATATTTAATTATATTTTTCTAATGAACCCAAGCTCAAGAGGGCACCAATTATCAGTGTTAAATGAAAATTAATAATTTTTGTTCATTAAGAATTATATTAAGTAATTATTACCATCAAACAATGTAATAAATTACTACACAATATCAATAATTGAAGTTCACTTTTGAGAGAATCAAAACTATTTGCAGATAGTGTGTTATCCCCTTCAGAATGACAAAAAATATTTTTATTTTCGATGTAATTGTAGACTTATTTGAGATCCCTGAGGTCTTAAGTGTCTGGGAAAAATAATTAAAAAATTCCCCGCACAATCGTGCATTGTTGTTTTCAAGTGTTGTAAAGCATGATCATGCATGCTTTATGAAGAAAGGCAAAAATCAAAGCCATTAAAATTATTGTTTATCTAAATTTATCAACATTATTTTCGTTATTACAGTATTATACATAGGCTGCACTAAAAGTATCGGGAATGGAATATTTCCACTGTTCATGTCATATTAAAATCTTTTTAATTGAAAACTCCTTGGTTTTAAAAATCGAAGACCATTTATTTATATAAAAAAAGATTCTCGGTCTTGTCACAAGGTTTTGTCAAACTTGTTTAGTCGTTGAGAAAATGGAATTAACGGGATTCTGTTGTCATGGTGATTGGTTGTCACACGGGTTTGATAAATTTTCTCAAGAAGATTTTAATTAACGACGTTATTTTAGTTTGAATTGCTATATATTTTTTATTTTCAAACAAATTATTGTACGTAAGTGTTTAAGTAATTCCTAGCTAGCTTATCTACTGGGGATGGAAGAGATTGAACAGGATTCAGATCCTGCGGATGATGCCGGAAAATCTGGATCTTCACCCGACCTTTTTCTTAATTCTAATCCTACTGATACATTTTATCAGTCTGATACTGGTAATCCTATGAAACGTAAAGCCTATAATATATCATCCTTAAATTTAGAACCGAAGAAAAAAGTGTCTTCTCTTCCTTCAGCAGCCATACAGAATGTATTTGTTCATCCATTATCTGAAGAAAAGAAACGGTATAATAGTAATGACAGTGCACCTTTTATTGTTCACATTATGAAACCGTCCGTGGAGCCCTCTTCCGGAACTACAATTCAGCTAATTAAAGTGGGTCAATTTCTGTACCAAAACAATATTCAGGGAATTTTAAAGAATGGTGTTAAGAGCATAAGACGCAATCGTATTTCTATTGAGTTTTGTTGCCCCCAACTAGCTAACGATTTTGTTGTAAGTCCATTACTTGCTAAAGCAAATTTTGTAGCCGTAATTCCTACCTATGCTATTACGAGAATGGGTATCATTAGAGGTGTTCCAATCGATATAGGTATGGATGAATTCGTTTCTGCATCAGAAGTTGCTTCTTCTACGGAAATAATTCGCGCTCGTCGTTTAAACCGTAAAGTTATTAAAGCAGATAACTCTGTTGAGTGGATTCCAACATCAACGATTGTTATTACGTTCTCCGGTAAATTACTGCCCTCACATGTTTTTGTCTATTTCACGTCATATCCTGTAGAACCTTACCTTTTACCTACAATACAATGTTATAACTGCTGTCGTTTCGGTCATGTTAAGTCTAAATGCAGATCTAAGCCTCGTTGTTATAAATGTGGACAACCACATGATGGAGAATCATGTGAAGTTACCTCGGTCACATGTCTTCACTGTACTGGTAATCATGCAGCTATTAGTTCATCCTGTCCAGAATTTAATAGACAAAAATCTATTAAAGTAATTATGTCCCAAGAACATATCTCTTATGATGAAGCATCTGTAAGAGTCCGCCCATCCAAACGAGCCTATTGCGACATTGCAAGCAAAACTCCTTTAAATCCATCTCCTAATACGAGTAATAAGAATTCATTAAAAAAAACTTTCTATATAAATAGGAAACCACGTTCTCCAGCATCTGATCATGGGTATGACCATACAGCCCATGAATCCATGATCAAAACCCCAAGAAGTTCTCTTCCTAATAGAAATGCTTACCCTAAAGATAATGAGCAAAACCATACTTCTCCAAATGAAAATTTAATAGACTTACTTATATCCACACTTATGTGTATCATTTCGATATTTGACGACCACTGTTTACCTCCAAATTTAACCCAGTCTCTTGAGAAACTATCGATGCTCTTAAATAATATAAATAAGCATGGCTACGATTCTTCAATGGAACTGTCGCAGTATTAAACATAAAAAAGGCGATTTAATCTATCTTATCAACAAATACAACCCGTTTCTTGTAGCATTATCAGAAGTTTAGCTTCACCAGAAATCTCACTTCCGTATTCCTGGTTTTGCCTGCCTTCGCGAAGACAGGAAAGATGGTTATGCCGGTGCTGTAATCCTAGTTAATAGATTACATTCATTTATCAAGGTTTCACTTCCTCAACATAGTGAGGAATTAAACGTTGTAGCTTGCAAATGTAATGATATCACTTACCTGTCTTTCTATATTCCTCACCCACATCCATCACTGATCACTGAATTAAACTTAATAATTTCATCTATTACTCCTCCTTTTATATTACTAGGTGATTTTAATGCTCACCATGTCTCATGGGGCTCATGCAGAAATGATACTTTTGGCTATCTTTTAATGGAATTGTTTGATGAATTTAATATTTGCATTTTAAATGATGGATCTCCAACAAGGAGAGTATATCCATCTCAAAATCCTAAAAGTGTTGTTGATCTAACTTTATGTACCCTAAATCTTACATCACATATTAATTGGAAAGTTTTATCTCACTCATATGGTAGTGATCATTACCCAATATTACTTTCATTAGCCAACTGCTCAATACCAATCAGAGTTTTTTCTCCGCTGTTAAAATATAATTTAAAAGGAGCGGACTGGGCTAAATTCTCATCGTTATCAGATTCGGTACTCTCTAAATTTTATAACAGTCACTCTAATGATATAGAGACAAACTACAAAAACTTTGTTAAGTATCTTTTACTCACCGCAGACTCATGTTTCACACGAAAAATTTCGCCTCCTACCAAAATTTGTTCTCCCCCATGGTGGGATGAGGAATGCACACTCAGTGTTAAAAAACGAAAACAAGCTGAACGTCTATACTCCTCCAATATGTCTATTGAAAACTTTTTAAATTATAAAAAAAATAGCTGCTCATACATTAAAACTGTTAGCACATAAAAAAAGACGGGTTGGCTTAGGTTTTGTGAAAAACTTTCACCCCGCTCTCCTGCTTCTATATTATGGAAGAGTATAAAGAAATTCCTCGGATCATATAACGTTGATAATTATTCACCGCAATGTGATTCCTCTATTTGGTACAATTTATTTGCCGATAAGCTTGCTCCTCCTTGTTATTGTCACCCATTGATAACCCAACCTGGAGAAAACATTAACAATTCACGTTTTAATAAACTTTTCTCCAATGAAGAATTTGAATTGGTTGTTCAACACCTTAAAGATTCGTCTCCAGGAATAGACGGAATTCCATACTCATTTATTTCTAACGCAGGATCAAAATCTAAGCAAATTTTTCTAGACTTAATTAATGACATATTTATTACGGGAATAGTCCCTAATGATTGGAAAATGCAAATTATTATCCCCATCTTAAAACCAGACAAAAATCCTAGTGATGGTAATAGTTACCGCCCTATAGCACTATCATCAACTCTGTGCAAAATAATGGAGCATTTAATTAAAAATCGTCTAGAATGGTTTGTTGAAAATAAAGGTCTCTTGGCCAAAACACAGTTTGGATTTCGAAAGGGACTGAGCACGCTAGATAGCTTGTCTGTTTTTACCTCTGATATACCTTCGGCTTTTTCCAGAGAAGAATCGGTTGGTGCTGTTTTTCTAGATGTGTCATCAGCCTATGATAACGTTGTCTTCCCTTTACTCAAAGAAAAGATGCTTCTTTTGGATATTCCCCATAGAATTACTCGCATTATTTTTAATTTACTTACAGTAAGGTCAATATGTATAAGAGTTCAAGGAAAACTGCTCCCTCCTAGACAGATCTGGCGAGGCCTACCACAAGGTTCTGTTTTAAGCCCTATTTTATTTAACATATACACCCATAATCTCGAACATTCTGTTAACTCCTTTTGTAAAGTCTTACAATATGCTCACGATCTAACTCTTTATTACTCTTCTAAGAACTTTACAGACTTGAGTTATCGTCTTAACTCTGCATTGTTCTACTTAAATAATTGGCTTACTGATAACGGTCTATCCTTATCACCTACAAAGAGTAGAGTAGTAATATTCTATAGAAAAAGATTTTGTCCCAATATTTCAATCTCAGTACAAAATCAAATAATTCCGACAAGTGATAATGTTAAATTCCTAGGTGTTTTTCTGGATTCTAAGATGACAGGTATTCCTCATTTAACATTCATTGCCCAAAAATGCAAAAAGAATGTAAATATCCTTCGTCCACTGACAGGTGTTTGGTGCGGATCTCATCCATATTGTTTAAAAGTTTTATATAACGCTCTAATCCGTAGTCATTTTGACTACGGTACATTTCTCTTGGAACCTTGTAATAAACAAGCTCTTATCCTTTTAGATAAAATCCAACTCAAGTGCTTACGAATTATTTTGGGGGCCATGAAATCATCTCCGACAAATGCTCTACAAGTTGAATGTAGCGAACCTCCTCTTTACCTACGTAGACAGTATCTTGCCGATCGCTTTATATATAGGATATTTCAGCTATCTTCATACCCACTGCTTTCTAAACTGCATTCTTTAAACTCTGGATTGAAGAATAACAACTACTGGACTCATAAAGACGTTCCCTGTATCCTTAAAAGCTACCAAAAGATACTTACCTTCAAATTTCCCATATTTCAAAGTATGATTAATCCTCTATTCGGACATCCATTTGAAGCTCTATGTTATCATCCTCCAGTTATTTTAGATTTTATTGTGACTAAAAATTCCCCTGTAGCCCAAGAAAAATTTCTAAGTATATTACGCGAAAAATGGGAAGGGTGGTTGACCCTTTTTACTGATGCCTCCAAACTCTTCGATAATAGTTTTGTAGGTTCAGCTGTCTGGATACCGTAATATAAAATTATTTTAAATTTTAAAAATTCAAATGCTACTTCAATTTTCACTGGTTAAGTGGTTGCTATTTTAGAAGTAATTTTATTTATAGAAGCGCATAAAATTAACAAATGTATTGTTTTTACTGACTCATATAGTTTATTACAAAGCATTTCATCTAACTCGTTTCGAAGTAAATCGAAATTCCTAATTATTTTTGAAATAAAAGATGCACTGTATAGGTGTTTTTGTCAAGGTAACCTGAAACTTGCTTGGCTGCCAAGTCATAGTGGCATACGTGATAACGAATTTGTCGATTCCTTAGCAAAGCAAGCATCTACTTCTGGTACCCTCATGCGTCATATAACATATACTCAAGACCTTATTTCTCTTGCGAAAATCTATCAGATGTCAGATTGGAACTCTCTTTGGAAAAAAACTCAGAAGTCTATCGGTAAATATTATGCAGAACTCCAACCTGACATCCCTTCCAAACCATGGTTTTTCAAATTTAGAAATGGCTCCAAACATAGCACATTTGTCATATGTAGAATTAGATTGGGACACACTTGTTCACCTGTATTTTTGTCAAAACTTAAGATTAAAGATAGCTCAATTTGTGAGTGTGGATTAGACGAAGGTACGACCGATCACAAATTTTTTAACTGCCCTAACCTCTCCGTTTCATTATACGATTTTCTTCCTAATAACATCCCTCGTCCTGTAAATCTTAAGTCTTTGTTAAATTTAGTTTACACTCCTTTTGTATAAACTTTATTACATTTCATATCCATTAATAACATTAAACTATAGTACCTTTGCCACTTACCTATAACCATATTATTATATTAGCAATAATTTTGTAAAAATATTATAATGTTAATTCATTCGAAAATAACTACATAAGTAAGTTCGTAACATAAAGTTAAGTAAGCGCATCTACGGAAACGGAAACTAGTAAATACTCTGTGTGACTCTCATGAAATACTTGCCGCTGGCAGAATCCATTGGAAGTTGCCAAACTAGGAAAAAAAAAATGGAATTAACTCGAGAAAATTCAAGAGCGATGATTTATTATGACTTTCGAAGTGGTTTAACACAAAAACAGTGTGTTGACCGGATGATTTCTGCATTGTTGATGAAGCCCCATCCAAAACCACAATTTATCGCTGGTTTGCTGAATTTCAATGTGGACGTGTCAAGCTCAGTGATGATCCCCGTCAAGGTCGTCCAAAAACTGCAGTTATCCAAGAAAACGTTGATGCTGTGCGTAAGCTGATTGAGGAAGATCGACATGTGACATACCGCGAAATTCAGGCAACTTTAGACATTGGCATGAGTCAAATACAAATCTTGCATGAACAATTAGGTGTAAAAAAGTTGTTTTCCCGATGGATACCGCATTCGCTCTGTGAAGAGCAAAAAGCGGCTCGCGTTACTTGGTGCGTCAGAACTCTCGAAAGATTCCACGCAGGATCCTCAAATGCTGTATACAACATCGTATCAGGTGACGAATCCTGGATATACGCGTACGAACCTGAAACAAAAAAGCAGTCACGTGTTTGGGTGTTCGAAAATTAGTTAAAGCCAACAAAAATTGTTCGTTCACGGAGTGTTGCAAAAAATCGGTGGCCACGTTTGTCTCCAAAACCGGCCATGTTACGACTATTCCTCTTGAGGGACAAAGAACGGTTAATGCAGAATGGTATGCTAGCATTTGTTTGAACTGCAACCGCCGCATCATCCTCCATAACGACAATGCGAATTCTCACACCGCACACAGAACAAAAGAGTTTTTAGAGCAAGAAAACATAGAATTATTAGACCTAAGACGTACAGCCCCGACCTAAGCCCTAATGATTTCTATACTTTCCCTAAAATAAAGAATAAATTGCGTGGACAGAGATTTTCATCACCTGAAGAAGTTGTGGACGCCTACAAAACGGCCATTTTGGAGACCCCAACTTCCGAATGGAATGGTTGCTTCAATGATTGGTTCCATCGTATGGAAAAATATGTCAAATTTCGCGGAGAATACTTCGAAAAGCAATAAATACATTTTTAAATAGTAATGTTGTCACTTCCTTGATTCCCGAAATTTTCAGTGCCGCCCTCGTAGTGCAGTAATTTATCCGTTAACAACAATATTGTGTACTTAGTAATTAAATAACAATGAATATAGTAGGTACTTTTATAGAATTTCTAATCAAGGTAATAACTTTTATGAAATGGTGAAAAACAATTATTTCATATTAGACACAAGTATACATTAGATTTTGTGCATCTGATTTTTGTGGTAGAAGAGCAGATTTCTAGCCTGCATATCCTACCCTTGTCAGATCATCAAAAACAGGGAAATGGCCAACATGGTCAAAGTGTTTATCGAAGGATGGCGGTAAAGCTGATCTGTAATAAGGCCTTATAATCTCTTATAGGCCTTTTGGCAGCTGATGTGGGCTCTTCATTCTCCGTCATATTGTGAGAAGTAACCATGGAACAGTTCATAAGAACATCAGCTAAATCAACTCTGAACCATAGCAAATTCTTGGCCTTGACCTATTTCGCGTCACAGTCCATCTCCAAGCTTTTACAACTGCAAGTTTTAAGAAATGGATGAGTACTTTTACTTTCCATTTCTATGTTTTCTTGTATTAAAATATCTATCGAAATACAAGCAGCTATTTGGAGAAGCATTCTTTGCTAGACACAGGACAATAAGCAGGGCCTTCGCCTAGAGATTTGTCTGTAAAGTTAGGATTGTTAGAATAGTATATTTCGAAATCTAGCATTAGCCAATGACTTGTTGTGATAACATAATTCTTAATTCCAAGCGGCCTAGCTTTGTTTTAACTAAGGCTTGCATTTACCCGTAAAGGGTATAATTTGTTCGTCAAATGAGTAGAATCCTTTCAATCACTACATACATAATACATAAACACTCACGCCTGTCACCCAGAGGGGTAGGCAGAGACTACGGACTTCCATTTGGCGCGATCCTGACACACCTCTCTCGCCTCTTTTACATCCATATATCTACGCATACACGCTCGTCGGTTATGGGTACTCCTAATCTGGCCCATTTTTAATGTATCGCCGATTTGGTCGATAAACCTTCGTCTAGGGCGTCCCTTCCCGACCCTGCCGTTCACTTCCGCAACATAAATTTGCTTTGTCACTCTTTCCTCGTTCATTCTTTCTACATGACCAAACCACCGAAGCATTCCTTTCTTAATCCTTGTCACAACGTCATCTTGCAGACCACACTTTTCTCTTATCACACTATTTCTCACCCTGTCATTCAGATTCAGCCCTAGCATACTCCTTAAGGAACGCATTTCTACAGCATTTATTCTACTCTCATGCTTCTTCTGCCAGACCCAACTTTCACTACCATACATTAAAGTAGGGACTAACACAGCATTATGAATTGCCATACGTGCCTTAGTTGACACATTCTGACTCCTCATAATAGCGTGTAGAGCCCCATTCACTCTGTTTCCTGCGTTCACTCGTCGTTCTATATCCTTATCATATCTACCATCCCTGCTAAATAAACATCCCAAATATACAAATTCATCCACTTGCTCAATCAACTCCCCTTCTATTCTTATTTCACATAAAGTTTTACTTTCTTCTCTTTCAAAAACCATCACTTTCGTCTTACTTGCGTTCACTTTCATACCCCTTTCTTTCAATGACCAATTCATTAAAGTAACCATCATTTGCAACTCGGCCGCCGACGATGCAAATATGACTTGATCATCGGCGTACAAAAGGCATTTGACGGTTGACTCACCCATTCTCAACCCACATTCTTCAACTTTCAAAGTTTGCAAACAACTGTCCATAAATAAGTTAAACAGCCACGGGGAAGCCACACATCCCTGTCTGACACCTTTATGAATGCCAAACCAGTCCGAGTAGACCCCGTTGATCCTGACACAAGCACTAGAGTCCCTATAAAGAGATCTTAATGCCTGTATCAAGCCAGCGCTCAACCCAAATGAGTTCAGTGTTTGCCATAACACATTCCTGTCCACTCTGTCATAAGCCTTTTCCAAGTCCATGAACGCACAAAAAACTTTCTGGTTTTTAGCCAAAAACTTCTCCGCTATCATGCGCATGGAAAAGACTTGATCCGTACACCCCATCCCCTTTCTAAATCCAGCTTGCACATCCCAAATTTTTCCATCAGTTTCTTCCATAACTCTTTCAATTAACACCTTAGCATACAGTTTACCCACAATGCTAAGCAAGCTGATACCACGGTAGATACTGATCACGGTGATACTCTATCATATCCGGCTGCCTTACCTACTTTCATGCTTTTCATTGCTTTCATTATTTCATCTACACTTATCTCCCTACCTCTCTCCACTTCTTCCGGAATTTCTATTTCACTTATTCCAGACGACTCTTCACTCTTAAACACGCTTTCAAAGTATTCCTTCCATCTCTTTAAATTCGAAACTTCATCATTCAGCATGCAGCCATTCTCGTCTCGTATAGCATTTATTCTAGGCTGTTTTGAATTTCCCCTGGCAGTTCTTACGAGCTTCCAGAACATTTTAATATTTGCCTGGAAGTTATCAGATATCCTTCTATCATTCTTATCTATCCTTTCTTGCTTTTTCCTTTCAACAACTTCTTTTACTCTCTTATTTATACGTCTAAAGTCTGCCTTTTTTCTTTCAATCTCATCATTCATACCGCCAGAATTACCAGCTTTAGTTGCTAGTAAATCTAGCCATGCTCTCTTCTTTGCTTCAACTTCCATCCGTACCTCATCATCCCACCACAACGTATTACTTTTCCTTTTATTCGTTCTCTTACTTACACCGCATACTTCGGTGGCTGCATCCACCAAAACTTTCTTAATATTATTCCATACATTCTTCAATTCTAAATCATTCATGCATAATTCATTCAACCCTCAATTTTCCCTCAATCTGCATTTATACTTCTCTTTCACACCTTCATCTTGTAACCTCTCTATTCTTATACGCTGTAACGCAGTGGTAGACACCGATGTCCGATGCCGCCAACGTCTGAATAGACCATTAATTCGGCATAAGACCAAGTAATGATCCGTCCCTACGTTGGACCCCCGGTAAACCCTTGTATCTACCACTGCGCTCCTCATTCTTTCATCCACAATTATAAAATCTATCATGCTTCTATCATCCCCTCTTTCCCATGTATACATGTGAATCCTCTTATGGCGAAAGAAAGTGTTCGCCACAAAAAGATTCTTTTCCACACATACGGTGAGGAGGTCTTCACCATTCTCATTTATTCTTTCATCGCCAAACGTTCCTAATATCCTTTCATAACCAGACCTCTTCACCCCAACCCTTCCATTAAAATCTCCTAACATAATAATATTTTCATTTTCCTTACATTTCATCAACACCAGCCTTACCATGTCCCAAAACTGCTCTCGGATATAAGTGGGCTTAGACATATCTGGGGCGTACACCCCTAGCACAAACAACTTCTTTAAGCCCACTTTCATTCGTATCCACAGCAGCCTTGGGCTAACACATTCATACTCTTTCACACATTGACCCATTCTTTCTGAAAGGATGACACCGACTCCCTGGCATGCCCGCTCGGTCTCGTCTACTCCAGACCAGTAAGCGGTATATATGCCATGTGCAGTGACATCTCTTCCCTTTCGTTTCGTCTCGTTTACACATAACACATCTATTCCTCTATCATTCATCATTTCGCATACTTCATCCATCTTATCATTCATTGCTCCACATACATTCAGCGTGGCCAGACGGGCCTCCGCAATCCACTTTTCGCCCCCCCGGGAGACAGGACGTGACGGGTGGCGAACCTCGTCGCCGGTTTTTCTCCCGGAGATTCTTCGCACCCCTGCCCCATTAAAGGGGCGCCGGGAACTCGGGGCCATTTCTTTTCCTTCTTGGCTCATGGTGCGAACTAAAGGGTGGTAGATTTTATGCCGCTACCATACGGCGAGGAGCCGAGGCTGTCGTTTCGGCTTTGTCGCTCGTTTAGCACCACCCGGGGGACACGTGTAGGGTGGGCCTAGGATTAGGTGGTCGAAGCCTACGGACGCGAGCGACTCATCCCTCTACAAGCATTTTTGACGGCATCGAGAACCGGTTGTAATTTTTAATCACGATATTTACAAAAAACTCTATCATAATATCTTTCCAAATACTATGATGGAGTCTTCACTTCTTGTCGTCCTAGCCGACGAGGATACTCATGGGTTATGTCATTAAATGTAGTGGCTTTCCAAATTCTTGATCTTTTATTTTGTGATATACGGCGGTTGTTGATTCCAAAGGCGTTTTCGTTTGCAAGACGTATATTTTCCTGACCCTCACACTGTAGTAACTCTGCAACACAACTCAGCATTCAGCTGATGGGACATTTATGTCTGACTCATCGTTGCTCCCTTTGTCACCGGGTGTCTCTTGTACGGGATCCTCATCCAGGAGTCGGGGAACATGAACATGTGGTTCCACTTCCTCTTCAATATCTCAAGATCCGATTGGCACCCATCTCCGATCAAATCTTGCAACAAATCGTCTAAAAGCCAAGAAAAGTTAAAAATATTACAAGTGATAATTAGTATATGAATTTTACGTCTTCTGATTACAATTGAAAACGGGAACGCACGATCGTGCGTTTTAATATTGTGGACCTGTTACGAAGCCTAATATTTTTAATTTCAAATATATTTTTAATTATTACTGTAGGTAAATATCTAAAATAAATATTTAAATACAGACAATTGATAGAACGCAATTTTAAACTCGAATAAAATATACTTACGTCGACCGCTGCCGTTCACAATTGTCATGTCCATCTTGAACACACAGACACGTACGAGGGTGACACTGAAAGTTCTTAGAAAATCATAAACTGAACAAACTAGCAAGCTATTAATTTTATTATATTTTTTCAAAATAGTCTCCATTTACATCAATACATCGCTGCATCCGATGGAACCACTGAGAAAAGCACTTTGCTCATTCGTTCTTAGGGGTCTCTTCGACAGCATTTTGAAACGCAGCCACTGCTTCCGTGGCGTCCATAAAACGTTTTCCTCAAAGTTTTTCTTTTATTTTCGGAAATAAATAAAAATCGTAAGGTCGGGGCTATAGGGGGGTGACCCAGTAATTCCACGTCTGACGACGCCAAGTAGTCGATTGTTTGATTGGCGGTGTGCGACGAGGCGTTGTCGTGGTGAAGGAGGATCCTACTGCGAGGTCGTTTCTCCCGAACTTTTTCCAAGACAATTGACAAACAAATGTTAGTGTACCACTCTGCAGTAACTGTTTTACGATCCTCTAAAACAATTGTTGCGTCCCATTTTCCGGCCACCGTCTTTTTTCCCACGCCTCGACCTCTCTTCACTTTAGTTGGCAACTCCTCGGACAGCAGACTGTCTCTTAGTTTCAGGATCATAACAATAAATCCAGCTTTCGTTACCCGCAAGTATGTCGAACACAGCATTTGAGTCACCTCCGTTAAATCTGAATCATTTCACGACAGCAATCAACACGACGGAGTTTTTGGGCCTCTGTCAAATTATGAGGTATCCACCGGGCACAAAGCTTCCTGACCGCTAAATGTTCATGGAGGATTTTGTGCACTTGACTCATACTTTGTCTTTCCTTGTCCGAATCTGCTGATAAGTCACTCTTTTGTCAGTCTCTATCATACGACGCACAACACTGATGTTATCTTCAGTCGTCGTCGTAGAAGGCCGTCCCTCACGCAGATCATCGGTGAGATTAGTGCGGCCACGTTTAAACTCATTAAGCCAGTTGTAAACATTGGCACGAGATGGGGCTTCATCGTGAAAGGCCAATCGAAGTCTATCATAACATTATTGTTGACTTAAATGACATCGAAAGTCATAAAAAATCATTGTACGAAAATTTTCTCGCGTTAAATTCATGCTGACGTGACACAGACAATTTTCAATTTGCCGCCAAATCGTAAACAAATGACAAATTAATAAAATACATACACAATAATATTGCCAAAGAGTTCCATTTTCAATATTTGAACTTTCGTTTTTATTATATCGTTTACAAGTGGCCAGTTCTAAAAACTTTCAGTGCCGCCCTCGTAACTACCCTCTCTGAGGCCCGCGATGCATTTTACGCTTTATAGTTAAATTAACGCACAATCGATCGTCACCGTTTCGGGGTTGTAAAACAAAATTTCGCGCGCGCTAGATTTTTTTTATGATGACGCACTCTTGGTACAGTATGTTCAGTCAGTACGTGCGTCGTCGATTCGCGCTCTTTTCAAGTTAGTTTAATATAAGTTTTTTGTTTAATCAAATTGTTTAATATAATAAATAATATCGGCTAGCCGATTATTTCAGTTGACATTGGTATTGTGTCTCACTGTGACATTCCTGGTATGGTATTCTGCCATTATAATCTATGTTTGCCAGTCGTGCTATAGCTGCAAGTATACACTGGTTAAACACTACTTTTTAAACCTTCAATTGGAGAACAGATTTTAGGTTTCCAAAAATTCAATTGAAAAGCTTTACTTGTCTGCTTATTATCCCTTCATTACCAGTCTTGATTAAGCTGCTTCATTTGTCCTTCTAGCTCAATATATTTTTCCACATGCTCGCAATTACACCAGGTTTGTATTTGTCTAGATGTGTGAAGGTACTCGTTGCGTATTCGCTACCAAATTTAAAACAGCCCCATTTGTAATTTAGAAATTTAGATTTTTTTTTTATCTATATATATAATTCTTTTGTCCGTCTGTATGTGACTGAACTCCTCGTTCTCGGCTAGACCGATTTTCGTAAAATTTCGTATGTGATTAAGTTTATTCGAGAATGATTTAGATTTATAATTGAACGTGGTAAATGGCGCTGTTGTCGAGACAAATGATCACCCGTGCGAAGCCGGGGCGGATTGCTAAAAACCTACAAATGGACATTGCTACAAACGATTACACCCATTTTTTGGCACATAATGTTATTTATCTTTATTATCTAATATGCCTGTCTATGGCCAGTCACGCAGCCACTTGTGTGCGTAAGGTCGTTTACCGATATTGATAAATTGCTGATAATCAAGGCTAAATTACATAGCGTGATCGTAAGTTGCGTATGCTGTACGTAGAATGATTAAAGGATAGTAAGTATATCGAGCAGAGATTACCAGTCATCTAAAGCTTATAAAATATATAATAAAATATTAATTTCTTATTATTAAAAAGGATGAGGTTCCTAATAGGACTATATTTTTTGCCGTCCATGTAGATTTTTTTGTAATCCCTTTTTCTCTAATAGATATCTCTTTTGAATAGATTTTTTTTGTGATTTTGCACTTTTAAGTATTTTTTCATATTCGAAAAAGGTAAAACAAAAACGTTCTTGATACTTATGCCCAAAATTTAGTCGTATACAGTAAAACTTAACTGTGGTAGAGCCACGCTGCAGTTTTTACTGTTGCACGTATGGGCCGGCTCGAGCCGGGTTGGTACCACGACCTCACAGAATACCGGCGTGAAGTAGAAGCTCTGCTTCTGCGTTTCTTGTGGTGAGTGCAGGTGGCCGGAGGCCCAATCCCCCCCCCCTCCCCCCCATCAACATGGTAGCGGAATTACACCAAAGACTAACCCAGGAGGGTACCAGCACCATTGGAGAATCCCTCGCTGAGCATCCACGACCATGTTCTTCTACTCCTGAGCGTGGGTGCTCTGCTCGGGGCAAACTGAGCAACAATAAGGCGACCCCTGCCACGCTATCCGTGAATTTCTGCAACATCAGGGGACTTCACTCGAACCTAACCGCCGTCCACTACCATCTCGAGACAGCGAAGCCGGCCTTGCTCTTTTTGACCGAGACGCAGGTGTCCTCTCCGGCTACAGATTCCATGCTACAACAGGTCCCATCCGCAGAGATCGTAATCCTTGGCAATTTTATCGCCCACCACGCCGAATGGCTCGGTTCACGTTTAACCGATCATGCGGGGAGGTCTGTTTATGACTTTTCCTTGACATATGGTCTGACACAACTAGCTACTTCGCCTACGCGGATTCCAGATGTGGAGGATCATACACCTTGCCCGTTGGACCTTCTGCTGACCTCTTACCCGAACGGATATCAGGTTTCTGTTGACGTCTCGGTCGATGTGTCTCGGCTCTTCGGACCATTGTCTGATCCGGAGTGTAGTGCCACTCACGCTCCCTTCGCGGTTGCGTTCTGCAGGTTGCCGCCGTGTTTGGCGTTACAGGTCGGCGGATTGGGATGGAATGCTGTCTTTCTTTGCATCCTACCCATGGGGGCGGGTTTGTTTCTTGCCGGATGATCCTAGAGCTGTTGCTGACTCTGTCACTGATGTGGTGCTACAGGGAATGAAACTATTTATTCCATCATCTGTGGTATTCATCGGAGGCATATCTCAGCCTTGGTTTGGTCGCTCCTGTAAGACTGCATTACGCAGTAAGCAGGAGTGTTATCAAGCCTGGGCTGCAGCTTCGGCGACTCGGGATGTAAACACCAGCATGCTTAAAAAGAAGTATAAATTCGCCTCCAGGTTCTTCAAAAGAGTTATTGCCAAGGCAAAGTCAGAGCACATAGGCAGAATTGGCGAGAAACTAGTTCGCCTTCCTTCGGAAACCCGTGCATTCCGGTCTCTCGCCAAGGCTGTCCAAGGGAATTTCTGTAAGCCATCACTACCATCTCTGCACAGGGAGGACGACTCACTGGCCCACGCCGCAAAAGAGAAAGCTGACCTTTTAGGCTCTCTTTTTGCGTCCAAATCGACTCTAGATGACGGGGGGAACACACCGCCGACCATCCCGCGGTGTGAGTGCTCCATGCCGGATGTGTGGTTCTCACAGCGTTCGGTTCGCAAAGCACTCATCTCCCTTGACATCCACAAGTCGAGTGGGCCTGACGGAATCCTCCCAATTGTGCTGAGGACGTGTGCTCCGGAGTTGGCACCGGTTCTAACGCGTCTTTTCCGGTACTCCTACTCCCTAGGCGTAGTTCCGAAATCATGGAAGACAGCTTTTGTCCACCCGATCCCTAAAAAAGGCGACCGCTCAGACCCGTCCAACTACAGGCCTATCGCCATCACTTCCTTGTTCTCCAAAATAATGGAATCCATTATTAACTGCCAGCTCATGCGGTACCTTGAGGATCACCAGCTGATTAGTGACCGCCAATACGATTTTCGTCGGGGTCGATCAGCTGGTGATCTTCTGGTCTACCTGACTCATATATGGGCGGAGGCAGTAGAGTCCAAGGCGGAGGCGTTGGCCGTTAGTTTGGACACTGCGAATCCCTTCGATCGGGTTAGGCACAAAGCGCTTCTTTTGAAGCTACCTTCCTATGGGCTTCCCGAGAAATTATGCAATTGGATCACCAGCTTCCTTGCAGATAGGAGCATCAAGGTCGTTGTAGACGGTGCATGCTTCGACTACAAGCCTATTAACGCTGGTGTTCCACAAGGCTGTGTGCTATCACCAACGCTGTTTCTTCTGTATATCAATGATATGTTGCTAACTGGTAACATTCATTGCTATGCGGAGGACAGCACTGGTGATGCTCAGTACACCGGCCGTGCCAATATTTCTTGGGAAAACGTCGCTGAGTACCGGAGCAAACTTGTGTCTGAAGTCAGGTCTTTGCTGAACAAAGTCTCAGATTGGGGGCGACTAAATCTAGTCCAGTTTAATCCCCAGAAGACACAAGTTTGCGCGTTTACCGCTTAAAAGAACCCCTTTGTCGTATCTCCTCATTTTCAAGGCACTCTCCTTCTTGCCTCAGCCAGTATCGGAATCCTCGGAGTCGACATATCGAGTGACGTGCAGTTTCGTGGTCACTTGGAAGAGAAGGCCAAATTAGCCTCTAAAAAGCTTGGCGTGCTTAGCAAAGCGGGAAAGTATTTCATGCCGGCACACACTTTACAATACTGTTCCCATCTCTGGGCAGGGGCTCCCCAGTGCCAGCACCTTCCACTTGACCGCATCCAGCGCAGAGCGGCTCGAATCGTCGACGACCGAGTCCTTTCCGATCGGCTCGATTCATTGGCACTGCGAAGAGATGTTGCATCCCTTTGCATTTTCTTTCGCATTTATCACGGGGAGTGCTCTGAGAAATTGTTCGGATTAATCCCAGTCGCCAAATTTCACGAACGCACATCGCGGCAGAACTCTCGATACCATCTACACCATCTGGATGATTAGCGGTCCACCACTGTGCGATTTAGAAGATGTTTTCTTCCTCGCACAACTTTCTTGTGGAATCGATTATCATCAGCGATTTTTCCGGACCGATACGATTTATACTTATACGAAAAGAGCCTACTCCTTTTTAAAAGATCGGCAACGCATCTACAATTCCCCTGGTTCCCTGGTGTCGCAGTTGTTCATGGGCGGCGGTAGTCACTTACCATCAGGGGAGCCGCATGTTCGTTAAAAAAAACGGGTCAGTTTACATCCCGCCCACCGTTCCGTTCCAAATCGTTCGCATACGCTGAAGCTTCAGAAACAGGACGTCCCGTCTCCCGCTTGACAGTGGGCAAGTTTATCATCTATGGTACTAAGTCTACACGGTCAAAAAATTTATCTTTTCATGAAAAGTTAAATAGTACTCGTGTAAGCTACGAAATTTTCGAGGTACGAAAAAATACTAAATAATTATACGGGTCACTATATTCTGATCTAATGTAAGACGCTTCGCATCACGGCTGTGTATAAGTTCATAACAAATTCGCTACGTACTTTTACCACACACGTGAATTTTGCTAGGTAGATAAAAGCATAGAATATGTAGTAGTCAAAAGTACAAGAGACATTTTGTCCGCCGTCTATGTAGAGAAACATTGATTAGTCTGATACGCTTATCATGGCACGCCACACCAGTCGCGTGTTCGTGGACCATTTATACATTATTATTATTATTATTATTATTATTATATTAGTACGTGAACATCGAAAATTGTTTTACCTTTTTTGTATTTGTTATAAAAGTTGCCCTTTGAAACCTATATAATTCCTTTTGGTCTTGGCCAAAGATGTGCAGATAAAATAATTAAGTGTGTACATACATAACTTTTCCATACAAACTAATTACATGATAAAATTTTGATCACATTCATGGCTGTTAATACCTAGTTTAAAAATACTAAAATCGTAATACGAGTTCCTACTTGTATTTAGATAAAAACAATAAGCATTTCCGAAATCAATTTTAATTATAATATGTTTGAACTTAACTTATTAGACGTCGTAATCTATTCGATCACGGTAACAATTCTGTATGTTTTCATTTTGTCGTAAGTTTATGTAAAATGTTAATTCAAAAGTCAAAAATATTATTTTGACTTTGAATTATTTAGGTCTTAGAACATTACCTTAGGTACTAAAAGTTAAATGTCTACATAGAAGAACCAGCAAAAATACCTTCGGGGTATTTTTTTTATTTTTAGTTAAAATGGTAATTTCAATTTATTTTTATGATACTTAAATAGTATACCAGGTAAAAATTATGCCGTCGGACACATATGTAGAGATGAAGATGGAAATATTCCCCTTCTCGCGGAGATGTATAGGTTCCAAGTTTTTAAGTTATCATTTGTTTTGTAAAATCATAACCTCACTTTTCTTGTGTCATATATGTATATATATGACAAAGGTGTAACTATATGTGACTAAGGTGCACAGGCCTTTTGAACTCTTAGCTGGTATACCATCTGGTCCACTAGCTTATTCACGTCTAAACCCTGCAAGGTTTCAGAGTTTGCTTATTAGTGGTGAGACCTCTAACACCGAGGAACCGCAGCGAGGTAGTTGAGGTATGTTGTTACTATTGTCTAGACGTGAATTAATGGCCCCGTGACCCTGTGTAGTGGCGGCTAAGAATACCCACTACCCCATATCTTCCCGTGGGTGTCGTAAAAGGCGACATAGGGAAACTGAGGCAGAAGTTGGGCAGCAGCATCTTTCTGATAACAGCAAAAACCAATAAAAAACTGCGGTTGCCAACCCGCTTGCCAAGCGTGGTAACTATGGCAATATACCTTGAACCACCCCCCCCCCCCATGAGCAATGACACTAATAAATGAACCCCAGTTCCCTGCAGCCACGCTATTCCTGGCTACGGTGGCGACCATGGTAATGGCGGGGCAGGGGGTGTTAAAAATCTCCGGTGGAGGCTCGGTTGCCACCTACGACGACTCGACCTGGCAACTTATAACGCACCCTGTGGACTGACGAGAAAATCTTGGAGCTGGAAGAAGAGATAGACAAGTTGCGCTAGAATATTATAGGATTATCCGAAGTCCGAAGAGAGGATGAGGATACGGTAAATCCTCGAATCCGGCAACTTGTTCTATCACCGGGAGGACCACCATCTGTCCCAAGGAGGTATAGGATTTATCGCAGAAGAACACAAAAACTCCGATCATACTCTTAATATCACGGCTGTTAGACGGGAAATGAAGCTGCAGTCTTCAGTAGATTTGATAGCATACAGGCAACTGAACAGACAGATCTCCAAATGCATGCGGTGGGATTTACGCAACTTTAATACTGCTCGTATTGAAGAAGCGATCGAGCGGAACCAGGGCTCTAAAGTCTTTGCCAGAGATCTGTCTGCCAGAAAGTGCGTTTCCGAGACTCCTGAGATTTTGAGTGAAGTTGAGAGGTTCTATGGGCAGCTGTACACGTCATCGTTGGAGCCACATGCAAGTGTGAGTAATGATCCAAGAGCAAGTCTTATCCGACACTATTCCGATGATATCCCGGACGTCAGTCTGAACGAGATTAGAATGGCTCTCCAGCTCCTTAAAAACGGCAAGTCCCCGGGCGAGGATGGAATTACAGCGGAGCTTCTGAAAGCGGATGGAAGACCGGTACTTAAAGTCCTCCGGAGGCACTACTCCGGAGGCCTGGTGCAGAAGTGCGGTGGTCTTGTTCTTCAAAAAAGGCGACAACGCTCTCTTGAAGAACTACAGACCGATTTCCCTTCTGAGCGGCGTCTACGTGCTGTTTTCGAGAGTCATACGTATCGTCTCGCATGCAGACTCGACAACTTCCAGCCTCCCGAACAAGCCGGTTTCCGAAAAGGCTTTAGCACCATAGGCCACATACATACC
The DNA here is from genome assembly GCA_963668995.1 of Parnassius mnemosyne. Classification (NCBI taxonomy): domain Eukaryota; kingdom Metazoa; phylum Arthropoda; class Insecta; order Lepidoptera; family Papilionidae; genus Parnassius; species Parnassius mnemosyne. The sequence continues at coordinate 30,056,345 of CAVLGL010000035.1, read as the reverse complement.
CTTCGGCAAATTGTACAGAAGACTGAAGAGTACAATCTGCCACTTTGTCTTGCGTATGTGGACTATGAAAAAGCCTTTGATACCGTCGAAATTTGGGTGGCGTAGCAGCGGTGCCAAGTGGACTGTCGGTATATCGAAGTACTGAAGTGTTTGTACAGTAGGGCTACGATGGCTATCCGAGTACAGAACCAGAGTACGAAACCTATCCAACTGCAGAGAGGTGTAATACAGGGTGACGTAATATCCCCGAAACTTCACAGCTACTGGACTCGAAAGGATAAGGTATTAAGGTCAATGGCGAGTACATCACTCACCTTCGATTTACCGACGATATAGTCCTTATGGCAGAATCGCTGGATGACCTAAGCGCTATGCTCAATGACCTCAATAATGTCTCCCATTCGATAGGTCTTAAGATGAACATGGACAAAACAAAAATCATGTTTAACGTCCATGTCACACCTATGC